>PVKA01039105.1:0-19723 GCA_004027165.1 Ctenomys sociabilis
GTCAAGCATTGGCCGTGACTCATCCACATGGATGACACAGACAAAGGAACTACAGAATAATGTACAGGTCTACAAGATAAACCCTGAGAGGACTTCACTGACCACATAGGAAATATAAAGTTCATGTGTTGGTATATAAGTCTTGATCTACCTAGGTCTTAACCATCCAGCAGAAAAGTATAAAAATGAAGTATACATCGTGAGCCCATAATATTAAGCTGAGCTGTAAATGGCTATGGTCGACAATTTCTTTGAATAACTCACTATAGTTGTAGAATGCTGGACTGTGTTGGATTGTGGTGTCGAGTTCAAGCACCTAAGTTAGTTGAATGTCAATGGAGTGCCCACTTTTGACAGGTGTAGACAAAGGAAGGGGTGTAGAAAGAAAAAATCATGATGTGTGTGTAGACAGTACAGTTGGGATAGATAACACTGTGCTTCTACATAATTCTATGACCCAGTACTCTTGTCTCCCAACGTACCTCTGACCCTTTAAACAAACACCCATTAAGAATCATTATGGTATCCTCTGGCGCTTGTTTGTTGCCCCATCTGTCTCCCTTGAGTTTCTAGAAGGGGGAACTGAGGGTCTTTGCAGTCCTGAATCTCAACGGGTGCCCCAGGGTCTGCTCCGTAATGCACAGAAGGTGCCTGTAGAGTGTGTAGAATATGTGGAGATTGGTAGTGTAGCCAGCCCACGTGCTGCATGTCTATGACTACATTTCTAAAAGTTGCTGTGGCCAGCAGCCAGCACCGCTGGCCTCTGTGGAGTGGAGTTGCCACACTTCCTAGTCTGTTTGCTGGGAAAGGATCAAGGTACAGGCTCCCCAGCAGAAAAAGCCTGAGGAAGACAAGAAGAGCTGCTTCTTTAGCCCTTAGACCCAGTGCTGAGGATGACACAGATGTGTCCTTAACTTCCCCTGTGCCTTCAGGGAAGAAGACAGAATGTCACAAGTCCTAAGCCAAAATATCAGAGGATGATTTAAGAAAATTAAGGAGAGTCCCACGTGACAAATTAAATGACAAACATCATTCATCACTAAAACAAATTTTTGGACTACAACACTGCTTAGGAAAACAGCCCTACGCCTGCCAGTAAATATTTTTTAAACTCTATGGCAATCTGTCCTGGAACTACAGAACATCACTGCCCCCACCCTCACCGCACTATATTTGCAATTCTTTTCAAAAGATATGAAAGCTTTTCCTCTGACAAATATGTAGAAAAGTAGGAAAAAGCCCTTCTTGGCAATTATTAGTACACAGATGTCATTATGCTTTGCTGAAAAGCAAACATGAAAAAATATATTCTGTAGAAGACACATCAAGAGAAAAGAGCTTACTGAAAGTACATGTCCAGGACATTCACAGACACAGAAGTGATGCTGAAGTGGAGCTAGGCGTGACTGCGTGCTCATAGGGAGCATTTAAAGAAAAAGCCATAGGAGAAGATCTGACTCACTGCAGGGGTCAAGGGGCCAGCAGCAGGAAAGCTGGTGGGGTGGTGGACACTTCTACTCAAAAATGCCATATCCAGGAAGTGAGTAACCCGAGGAAATCATCGCTGATGCACACAAAGCTTTGGGATAGGATATTCACGTCATCCTTATTCATAACAGTGGAAAATTATAAATAACAGTGTCATAATAGAGAATCAGCAAAATATACAGCTTTGAAAAATGGTGCCATAGAAGGTTATGTATCATCATTAAAGGTATAAGTGAAAGACAAAATGAAGTTTCTAAAAGAGAATATTTCATGTTATTCAAGTTCTACTTTAAATGAATTATTAGGTCATATAAGACAAAATATTTTGCTGGACTAATCCGTAAGGGACCATCAACTCCTTCAGAAAGCCAATACCCATCACAGCCTAATGATCAGGACAAGCGCCACCCACATGACTGCAGAAACAAGACTCACCAGACACAGCCAGCCTGTCTTAGGGTGCCCTCGACCCTCCCCAGGCCAGCTCCTGCTCTGTCCCAGCCAGGCTCACTCTGTGAGAGAAGCGGCTGGCTCAGGAGGCAACACCAGCATTCTTGTTTTGCCAAGGTTAAAGCAAACTGTTCTTGGTGACAAATCTTCCAGATATTATCAGTTCATAAAAAGTGGTTGCCTCGCAAGGGCATCTGAGTTTATGCACTATTCACGAAGAATAGAAAAATGAGGACTTTCAGGGACATGTGAGCCTCTTTAGTAATTCTTAGAAATACCAGGGAAGAAAGAGATTAGGAAAATCTGGACTTCTTGCTAACAGACCTAGGAGTCCTTCTAATCTGAGGTACTAATGTGAGGAGGAGCAAGGTTGGGAACACCTGCCTATACAAGTTACATTTTGACTGAGGATGGGAAGGAGATGGTGGGATATCCTACCCAGAATGATTAATCATTGTTCAGTATGCACTCACCACCAAAACTAATTATTTTATCTGCAACAAAGGTCACCTGACATTAAGAATAATGCTATGGACTGATAGTGCACAGAAAAGGGTGTGGACTCTTCAAAGGCACCAGTGGGCTCCACTGAAACTGAAATTAGTGGGGCATTACTCACTACTCTCAAATTTATACCTATAAGAGGTTCAAGAGAAATAAGATGGGAAATTCAGTGCTGTAGAAAAATAGAACAATGGGCCTGCTATTGTGACAGGCTTCATTTTGACAAATGAACATGATTCTGAACTCACTCTATGATAGCACCATAAGCCTCTCCTTCTCTGCTAGCAGCATGTGGGCCCAGATGTCTCCCTCATCTCCAGATGTGAAGGTGGTACCTCCCGATGGAGGGATGGAAGGCAGGAAGAGAAGCTGACAGCAGCAATTGCATGCCTAGCTGGGAGTTGGTTCACAAATGGACTACAGCCCTGGCCTGTCCGAAGCTCAGTATTGATTGTGAGAGAGCAGAGACCCCAGATTTCTTTCCCATCCTTGTCCTGAGCACAGATTCTCCCAAAAAACAGAGCCAGCTTTTCTTTCCCAGAGCAGTTATAACTCAGACATCTTGTTTCTTGAGCACTTCCTTAAGATTCTTCAATCCGAGAAGAGTAGAAGATCTAAAAAGGGAAAAATGTTGCATTCTTTCTAAGTGTAATATGATCTGTATTGAAGAACAACATAAAATGAGGATGTGATAAGTGTCACCTTGAATATAATACTACATTCTTTTCCAATGGGAAGGCAATCAAGAGATGAAGAAGGGTTGGGGGGACAAGGATGAATGAAGAATTAGGATGTGCTATATACATGAACCAACTTACCGCAAGGAATGTAATTATGTACTGCAAATATCAACTAATAAAAAATTTAAAAAGAAAATAATACAGAAAGAATGCTCTGCTTGAAGTTGGCATCTGGTTAGAGCTAGCAGCAACAGCATCCTCCCAAGGGCGACCACTTACTTAATCGTCCCAGCCAGTAGGACTTGAACACAAGAGAGGCCCTAGTCATATTTATACCAAGTAATACACACTAAGTTGGAGCTGCCCCAGACCAATGGGAAGGTATAGTTACCTAATCATCACTACTCATATATCCCACTTATTTTGTCATAGCAGAAAACTGTGGCAAAATTAAGATGTAGTATGAGTCACAGCAGCCTAAATCAATGCAACAAAATAAACCATTGTGCCAAAGCCAGCCTCAAGTCTAAGATATTCTAAACTGGATGGTGGGAACCAGCTGTTTTCAGTAAGTGAGATATTATTGAATACCAAGGACTAACCAAAATAGGGAAAAGCTGGTGTTCCTTAGTCTTGGTAAAATCCAATTTAATTGGTTCCGCATACCGGGTCACAGATGTCCAAGTCATACTTCTCTAATGACAATATGCACTTTAGCATAATGGCAGCCAGCTGGGAGCCTCCCTCAGGTGCTGTCCTGGGGGAACACAGGTAGCAGTTCTAACACTTGCCCAGCTGGAACAACCAACAGCAAGGTGTGTGGACAGGTATCAAGGTCTGTACAGGTAAGATTCACCCATATCATGTGCCATGCTACATGGTTGTGTATTTATAAGTTGTTTTAATAAATGTTTTCTTTTGACTTTTCTTGCATTCAGGACAATGTCACATGGAAATCCTCCTTTACAAGGAGGTTGAAAGTGAGTCATCAGGAGACTCAGCTACTGATGGTGACTTGGACCGTGTTAGGCAAAGAAGATAGCAGGAATTGGCAGGGAAGCACAGAATGGAGACTTTGGTTCAAGTGAGGATAAAAACAGTGAAGCAAATAAATATCTGACTAGAGAAAACGCTGCAAAAGGCTCAGATACACCAGAGTGATCAACATTAGGATTAGGTCAGAAAATGTTAGTAGGTTTTTGCCAGGGGTGGAACTAGTATCAGCAACACCGCAATGCAATGCTGAAAACTGTGATGGGTGGTATGCTACAAAGATATTTCGAAGTGCACTAATGATGAAATAAAGAAAAGCATTCTACATGAATCAATAGTAATACTCAAAAATATATTTATCATGACATCTCATGATCTGAACTATCCCTTGTAGCAGGATCATTCTGATCGTAACAATTCAAAGGATTTATGGAGAAGTGACAGATATGGCATTCAGATTTTTAGAACAATAATAACACTCAAGACATTTAATTTCCTTCAGAATTATCTACATTGTGATGATAAAAAAATGTCTACCAAGCAACAAAAGAATAGGACAATTTGGATGCTACTCACTCCATTTTTGAAAGCTGTTTTGAACCGTCAAGCAATTTATACACCATCCAAACACATAACAATTGATGAACTTGCAGTATTTCATGGTTATTAAAGCTTTGGAAAATATACCAAATATAGCTTCCAAATTATGGTATAAAAATATGCCATACCCTGGTAGATGTAAAAACCTTCTACACCTTGAATTTAGGCATTTTTCCTGGCACTCAGACCCTAGGGCCTTATTCATGTAGTAATAAACTGTATTTCTTCCTGAGAAGACTTCATGTATCTCTTTCAAAGAGTAGCCCAAATGTCACACACCACTTGAGCAGCACAGGAACTATTTCCAAGAACAAAGTCAAGATTTCTGAAAAAATGTTGCAAGTTGACAACAGAGAAATGTATACTGCAATCATTGGATTTCAAAGAAAGACATAATACTGTCCTCTTGTATGGTGAAGAAAAACAAGTAGTACTGATACTGTCAACGCTGCACCAACACTGTGCTATGGTTGATGGTACAGTTGGGCGTGGTGGTGCACACCTGCAATTGCAGCATTCAGGAGGCTGATGCAGAAGGATCCTGCGAGTTCAAGGTCAGCCTGTGTTACCTAGGGAGAGTCTGTCTCAAAAACAAACAAAAATATTGGTAGTGAATCCTCAATGCAGAGCCCAAAATGGTCACAATTTACAACAAAAGGAAAGGCAGAGTAGATAGCAACGATTTAGGCAGCAACTATGCTGTCATTCAAAACACAAAGTGTTGCTCCCTGGTTGGATTTCACTCCATCCTAAACATGTCAGGCGTAGTTTTACAGTTTACAAAGAAAATAACGAACACAAAACATCACAGAAAATTTGTTAGAGAAATCAGACCAGCTACAACAAAGGAAGAACAGTATCCATCTGCTAAAGAACTTCTCAAAAGACCCCTGAAGCACCCCAGGGAGCAGACACGTGAAATGTTACGAGGACCTCCAAAGAAAGCAGGAAGACCAGCAAGATGTCAGTATATCTGTTATGGTTTGTGTCTAGGTGTCCCGCCAAAGCCTCCTGCAGTCAGGAGCAACTCCTGGAGTTTATAATTGATTGTTGTGGGTGTGGATGCTGCACCTGCCCTGGGGTGGGTAATTTACATTACAATGTAAGGAGGACACAGAGGCCAGCTAGCTGCCAGAGCTGCTGCTGCTCCTTTGCTCTCTGCTCTCTGCCGCTGCCATGAATGGCTGCCGTGCGCTGCTCTGCCTTGGAGCCAGCTGAGCATGGACTGAAACCTGCACTAACTGTGAGCCAAATAAACCTTTCCTTCCAAGTATTTGTGCCAGCAATGAGAGAAGAGTAGCTGAGACCATGTCCTACCAAAGAACACAGAAAAACAAAACACACGTGCTGTCAGTGTAAATGATGCCTGTGCGTGGAACATGCTGTTTTCATGTGTAAAAACTGCCTAAAGCATGAAAATTGAAGTAAAGTTATTTTTTGGTAGAGTTTTATTTGTATTTTCATTATAGTTCACATAAGAACTAATTTCTGCTATTGTTTTTTAGAGTAAGGAAGCAAATAGATGATGTAGAAGATGTTGATGATTATTATAAACACTCAGTATATATTTGCTATTTTACTGTATTAATATTTCGTTTTCTGGCTCAGTGCACATTGTATAACAGAAGGAAAGACGTGATGAGTATAGCCTGCCAAACAGGAAAGGAGCTTATCACACATGCTGTCAGCGTGAGACCTCTGGGTGGAACACGCTGTCGGCATGCATGAGGACTGCCTTAGGTGTGGTAACTGAAGCAAAGATCATTTCTGTGGTAGAGTTTTGTTTGCTATTTTCACTGTACTTCACATGGGAATTTTTCTAATGTATTTAGTACAGGGTCTATAGGGTCTCACTACATACTGGTAGTGATGCTTCTGTTTTCAGCCTCCCAAGCACTAAGATTACAGGCACACGCCACCACGCCCAGACTCATTTACCATCTCAGTGCACCCCAGGGATGAGGCCAGAGTCACACACCAGGGATCAAAACCCAGTCCCCTGCATTTGCCTAAGCAAGTGTTCTAGTCTGCTGAGCTATCCAGACAGTCCTGTGAATTTATTTCTGCTGTTATCTTTTAGATTTTTTTAAACAGGTAAATAGTTGATGTTGAAAATGTTGATATTTATTCTAAACACATTAAACTTTTATTTTATTTTATTGATATTTATTAGAATCGTAATTCATCATAGAAATACTTCTAAAAACTAAAGATGGGTATAATACAGCTGCCATAATACATCTTTAAAAGAATTTGCTGTGATATCCTCAGAGCTATAAATATACCCGCAGGGATCTCAGGCTACTGTTAATTTCCAGAAGTTGATAATCAATGGTTTACAACATAAACTCTATAAAAACACCAGTTTGTCTACATGACCTAATTTACTTGTCAAGACCTGAGAGAATCATGAACATAACTGCTTTCCATCTGGAAGACACAGATTCACAGTTACACCTCAACAAATACCAATTCTGACAGGTCTTAGTTTAAAAATACATAGGCTTTGCAGAGTTGTATCAGGATGAAAATATCACTCTCACTGCTGTCAGCCCAGTACATTCAATGATAAAAGAGCAATGACCTCTTCAATCATGATGTCTGAATTAAAATATTCAGGTCAGAATGGTATAATTATTGTAGAAAGGCAAACAAAAGGACATTCACAAATCAGGAACTCCAAGAGAAACCTCCCTACCCCAGACTTTCTAGAAATAGTATGGAAAAGGCTTATGAGTATTCATTCAGGTCCTTGGGAAAACTCTACACCTACATTCATGAGAAGGCATTGCTGACACACCTTGCCCAAGATTTTTGTTTACAAGATGTTGCAAACTCTAGTGATTAGGAATTATAGTCTAGCTAGATCATTCAAAAGAGAAGAAGCTCAAGCATTTTGTCAACTAGTCTATCCAAGGACAAAACTCCATACATTCATCATGATTAACTTTCATGTTGGCAAAGCATGAGGGAATACAACCAAAGAGCCGGCAATGTGTTTATAGATGCTTCTCTGGGTATGACTGGGTAATATATTCATGCCCCTTAATGCATGAATATATTGTCAGTGTTGATGTCATACTACTGGGAGGTGGTAGAACACACTACACATACAAGGTCAAAAACTGTTCTCACAAACTCAAAGGAAAAATATAATCCTATTTTTTAGGACTTACTAAAAGAATATGATACCATAGAGATGCCCTGTTCATCATCTTAGGCCAGAGGAACTATGGCTTCACTGGGACCCTGGCACCTGAGAGACATTAGCTCAAAAAGAGTGGTCCCCCGGAGCCAGGGAGACGTAGTGGGAGCAGCTCCTCGGCAGAAGGGCACCACCTGCTTGCCTGCAGCCTCAGCAGTGCCTGAGAAATTAGGTCTAGAGCAACAAAATGCAGTGGCATAGGGGCTCAGGTCACCATGGTCCCAAGCACCGAGAAGACATACCACTGACTCCAGACAGATACAAGCTTCTTTCAGACAAACTGGGAGTTCAGAAAGTATAAAAGGAGCAAAACATTCCGTGGATGTGACTACATAAAGACAGGCTCCACAAATTAGACACTGTTTCCATTTTTCCTCCAACTTGTGTGATTTTGCAAATGAAGTTTTTAGCTACAATTATATTCAAGAGAGTTCTGTTTTGACTAGGGTACTCATTATTTTATCTCCTATTGCCAAAACAAAGGCAGAAGCCAAGACACACTGTGCCCTGTTATTATAGCTCTCTAAAAATACACAAACAGCTCAAAGAGTGAAAAGTAAAAGGTATCCTTTTTAAAAATTTAGAAACAAGATATTTAAAACTAATATTTACTGCCTTAAGTCTGTCTAATCATAATAATCGTTCATCACTGATGTTTCAGAACAAATTTTATTCATAAGCACTCTATCGAAGTGGTTGAGAAAGAAATGATTATTTTTCTACATTAAAAACATCAGTCTTGGGCAATTTATCTCTGTGTGTCTCCTTCAATCTCTGATGCTGGATGTTAGTTTTAGATGTATTAAAAATGTATTAACTTTAGTGAAAAAGGAATGATAATTAGAAAAAAACAAAGTTTTCCCTTTGGATTCTCTCTGCTTAGTATGCAGCTACATAAATTTTGTACCTAGACTTAATAGGTGGCTCAGTGTCACTTGATTAGACGAAGCTGCCTTGCTACAACTCTGGTCTCCTATCTCCCGGTGCAGCACCACTCCATATCTGTAAGCAACACAGTGACACACCTTGCTCTCTGGGTGTCCAGAGTATAAATATTCCTTTTTAAATTAAGTTCATTGGTATTTTGTAGATATACATAAAGATCACATTCATTGTAGGGAATTTGTACCTCTCCATAACATATTTTGATTCCTCTGTTTTTCATTGGTAAATAGAGAAATACAAATTAAAACAACACTGAGATTCCATTTCACCCTAGAAGGAATGGCTATCACAAAGTCAACCAACAACAAATGCTGGAGGGGCTGTGGAGAAAAGGAACCCTTTTCCACTACTGGTGGGAGTATAGACTGGTACAACCACAGTGGAAATCAGTGTGGAGATTCCTCAAAAAACTAGGATTAGCAGTCCCACTTAATCCAGCTACTCCCTTTCTGGGTATGTTCCCAGAAGAACTGAAAACATCATAGTACAGGTACACATGCACACCCCTGTATATACCAGCACAATTTGTGATAGCTTAATCCTGGAAACAACCAAATGCTCATCAGCTGAGGAATGGATTAAAAAGATGTGATATTTTCATACAATGGAGTGTTACACAAATATGTGAAAGGATAAGCAAGGCTTTTATAAGTAAATAATGAAATAAATGAGGCAAACATTCTGTTTCAATAGAATAAGAACCTGAAAGAGTAAATAAAATCTGAAAGAAAAAAAAAAGAAGCAAGGGAATAAGAAATATATATGTATATACATAGGATAGCTGGGATAATTGTACTGCTGATTTCTGATGGTCTGTTGAAAGGAGCAGTTAATGCTTAAATTTTTGTCTCTCTCCTTTTTAATTCTTTTAAATTTTTGCTTACATATGGTAATCAGAACTAATTTGAAAACAACAATATGCAATATAATAAACACTGAATCTATCATCTTGTCTTTGTGAAATTCTGTATTGTTTGTAATGTTTTTTATTGCTTTTTAAAAATTTGAAAGACAAAAATACCAGGCTGCGATCCATGGAGGAACATGCCACCGAGCCACCACCATGCCTGGGCACCTACTGGAAGGCATCAACTGCGAGGTCACCAACCAATTTGACCAGTTATTTGATGACGAATCAGACGGACCCCTTCGAAGTACTGAAGACAGCGGAGAACAAGAAAAAGAAGCCAGTGAGGGTGACACTGAGGACTCCCAGGCCCAAGAGTGCAGCTCAGGCTGTGGCTCAGGCCATGTCCACCCCACCGCAGAAGGCAAGCAGAAGCGCAAGGAGCCCAGAAGGACCACAAGACCCTGCTGCAGCCCAGCGTCTGCGTGGTGGACAAGAAAGAAGGCGTAGCCACTGGTGGCGCTGAAGAAAAAAGGAATAAGACGCGTTGGAAGGAGACCTGATCAGAAACTTCAGGGGCAAGGGACAATAATCAATAGGAGACCGGGAGGCAACCATGTCATGAAAGAAGATTGGAAAAACCACTTGAAGGGTGGAGGAGGAGAATTTTTCAGTTGACAGACCCATTATTGACTGGCATGTTCGAGGGTTTGGTGGCCTTGGGAAAGGGTGTGGTGGCCGTGGCCGTGGTCGTGGCTGTGGCCGCAGCTGTGGCTGCGGCACAAGTAGAGGAGGTGGGATGGATGCTCCTGGCAAGCGTGGACTTGCTGCGCATAGTAGAAGCGATCAATCTTCCTTTTCTCGTTACAGTGGCCTGAAGCATGGGGCCAACCGAAGCAGCCGCGGATCTCATGACTAGGGAACTGTCATGGTGAATTAGCCAGCTTGGGTCAATCAAACATGACTGGGGAGACACCTGAAGGTACGGTGTGTCCTGAAGCAGACGCTGCAAACAACGAAGTTGAGGAGGATGAGGAAGGGGGTCGAAAAGGATGACTGGATGAGTGGGAGGCGATCCAAAAATAAAAACCAGGCGAAAATAGGATTTAATATCTGGAAACCAAGCAAAGGTGCTGATGGGCAGTGGAAGAAGGGATTTGCTCTTCGTATACCAAAGAGTGAAAAGGCGCACGCTGAAGACTGCATGACGGACCATCACTGCAGGAAGCCCGCTAATGACATCGCGTCTCACCTGGAGATCAACTTCAGAGACTTCTGCTGCCTGGGACAGGGTGGTAGGGGAGAGCGAGGGGAAGTGGGCCCCGGGAGCGTCCCAGCTGCGGCAGCAGGCCAGACAAGTGGAGCGCTTCTGCTCGGATGTGGATGACACGGGGGCCTTCCCAGCTCTGGCCTAACTGGAACCCCGAGGATGCCCAGTATCCCTGGCACACCCTCCTGTTCAAAGCTTTGTGCGTGTGTAAGGATTCCGAACAACTAAGAAATTTAAAAAATAAAAACTAAAAAAGGCTATCATTCATACCATTCACATCTAAAGACTGAATTTTATGTTTTGAAAATGCACTTCTCTCGCTGCACAGTCAGGTTTGTATTTAGAAATGTATTGGTAGCAGGGATGTTTTCCTAATTTTCAGAGATTATGCATTCTTCATGAATACTTTTGTATTTCTGCTTGCATGTATGCATTTCCAAGCTTGAAATATAGGCGTGAACAGTGTGAACCAGTTTAAAAGCTTTCACTTCATTTGTGCTTTTTAATTAAGGATTTAGGTGTTTCCCCAATTACAAACTGGTAAATATTGGACGTACTATTGATTTTAAAACCTTCTTTGCATTTTCACACATGGTCAACTGGGACGTGTAAACTTTGCTTTGTCAGATTTTATGCTGTGTGGAATAACTACTTTATGGATTTTTTAAAAATTAAAAAATGTATATATTTGGTGGGTCTGATTTTTTCCAATTCTTAGGGACAACCCAGTCTGTTGATTGTCTATGCACTTTATTGGTGATTTCCTTTTTTTAACACGATGAGATCTCTGTTGCTGACTCTTTGTGAAAGTTATTGTTGGATCAAGATGTTGTTCATGAAATCTTTGTTCATGCCATCTTTGCCTACATTTTTCCTAGAAGTATTCAGAAGTTCTACCTATTTTTCTTCCAGCAGATTTATTGTTTCTGCTTTAGTATTCAGATCTTTGATCCATTTTGATTTTGGCTTAGTACATGGCAATAGACATGCATCTAAATTTAGTCTTCGACATGTAGAAAGCCAGTTTTTTTCAGAACCATTTATTTAAAGAGGCTACCTTCTTCCAGTGAATGTGTTTGGCCCTTTTCTCAAAAATAAAAGGTGTCTGCGTGTGTTTAGAGTTGTTCTACCTTGTCTAATCTGTTAAACTGATTCTCAGGTCTGATTTTGTTTTGTTCTGTTTTATCTGTTTTTGCCAGGATCTGCTGTGCTGTTTTCATCACAGTAGCTTTGTAGTATAATTTCAAGTAAGGGATTGCAATGTCCCCTGTCTTGCCTTTGTTACTGAGAACTGTTTTTGCTATTCCAGTTCTCTTCTGGTTACAAATGAATTTTTTAATGCTTTCTCTATATCTGTGAGGTATGCTAATAATATTTTGATTAAGATTGCATCAAATATCACTAATAATTTGGGGTCTATGGCCATTTTCACTATGCTGGTATGCCTTTATGTTTTCTGATATCTTCTTCAATCTCTTTTTCAGAGTACTATAGTTTTTCATGTAGCAGTCTTTTACTTCCTTCATTAGATTGATTTTGAAGCATTTTATGCTATTGTGAAGGGTGTGTTTTCTCTCATTTGTCTCTCAGTGAGTCTGTTATTCATGTAAAGGAAGGCAATTGAATTTTGAGTATTGACTTTGTGTCCAGCTCTGCTACTGAATTTGCTTATTAAGAGGTCTTTTTGGTGAAGTTTTTAGGGTCTTCTAGGTAGAATTTTTTCATCCACAAATAATAATTTAACTTTGCCCTTTCCTATCATTATTCTTATTATTTCCTTCTCTTGTCTAATTTCTCTGGCTAATGTCTCCACAATCATATCAAATAAGAATGGGACAGTAGATACCTTGTCTTGTTCCTGATTTTAGAGTGAAAGCTTTCAGCTTTTGTCCATTTAGTATGGTTTTGGCTGTTTGTTTGTCATAGATGGCTTTTATCAAATGGAGATAAAGACTATATATTTCAATTTTTAGTAGGGGTTTTTATCACAAATGGGTGTTAGGCTTTGTAAATGCTTTTTCTGTATCTACTGAGATGATCATGTGACCTTCATCTTTCGCTCTGTTAATATAATGTATTACATTTATTGTGTATTTCAAGCCATCTCTGCATCTCTCTGGTGAATCCTACTTGGTTGTGGTATATAATCTTAATGATTTATGACATTCTGTTTATGTTTCTTATTGTGCATTTTTGCATCTATGTATTCTTATAAGATGGGAAACAAAAGAAATGGGCAGATTTATCAATAAATACAAATTGATAAAACTGAACCAAAAAGATATGAAAATTCTAAATAATGTCAATGAAATTCAAATTATAATGAAAAGCTTTCCAACAAAGAAAAGCCCAGGTCCTCATGGATTCACTCCTGAATTCTACAAGAAATGTGGAGAAGATCTAATGCTACTGATGCTAAAACTCTCCAATGAAATTGAAAAGGAATTATACTCCCAAATTCATTCCTGGAGGCAAGTGTTACCCTGATACTAAAACCAGAGAAGTACTCAGCTAAAAATGAAAACTACAGGCCAATCTCCTAGAAATATTCTTATTGCAAAGATGTATATATCCCTCATTGGACAATTTCAAACAATGCTTGATAGTGAAATATTTTGGAGAAATACTACGTCTTTTGCAATTAAAGCTTTTTTCATTAAAGAAATGGTTTTCATCCATTCACTCTGCAGATTAAGTTAACAGAATGAATGAACAATTTTGGAGAGCAGCATACTTGGCTCTACAAGAAACCCTCCAGGGACAATAAATGGGCAAGGAGACTTTAGAAAACACATCTATTTTTTACATTAGAAATCTGGTTCACTGACCCCTCAAAAAGCAACTTGCACCACATTTTGCTTTAGCAAATAGCAAGATCTAAAGGTTAGACCAACAAATGTGACTCTAAGAATCTGCTGTGTATCAGTAAAACATCAAGCCTGATGACCACAAGCCAACATATAGATGTTGCTCTTGGAAGACTGGTACGTAAGCCAATACAAGTCCCCATTCCTCTGCCAAGTGGTGCTCTGTGCTCCTTCTCTAATAATCTTTTCTTTAAGACTACAAAATAGTAATATAAAAAAGCATTAGAAAAGATACAAGATTCACTAAACAAAGTAATATGAATTAGGAGCAGTTAATGCTTCAAAAATTTTTTTACTTGATAGTTTTTCTTCTTCTTTTGAAGTTCTTATAACTTCTTTGTTATTGTTTTGTGTTGTTGTTTTTTCTTTAAACAAGTATTATACACTTATATCTAGTAATCTGAACAGCTAATTTGAAAATAGCATCATGTAATACAGCAACCATTCCCTCATAATCTTGATTCCCCCGTGTCTTTTTTGAACTTGGGATTCAGGAGGTTCAAAATAAATTAAGAATTTGTGACAGAATGAATTAACTAATCAAGAACTTTACTGTATTATTGTATTGAAACATTTGACTTTATGGATAAGAGAAGCATTGGTTAGGAAAAGAATGAAAGAATGGACCGAAGTCAGAGCTCTCATAGGTAGATTAAGCTCCCAGGCCCACCTCTCTCTCGTTGGGTGGATGCACAAGGATGCAGAGACAGCTGGAAGGGTGGGGAAAACAAAATATTTTCATAGTCAGGTATAAATTAACCCAAAGCCATCTTCTATTTTAATTCCCCCCTCTTTCTTCCCTCCAAATCTCTTGCATCATGCTCATTCCAGTATAAAAAAAGGACAGTGGAAGGAAATTAACAATGAATCTTCTTTGAAGATGTACACATCTCAGTTATGTAGTCAAGAGCACTAAGCCATGTTAGAGGAGGGCCTCCACATGGTATCAATCTTATGTGACAGCATGGCTTAAGAAGAGGAGGTGGAGCAGAAGGAGGAAGAGGAAGAGGAGAAGGAGAAGCAAAAGAAGAGAGGAGAAAAAGATGGTGGTCATGGCAGAGTAGGAAGAGGAGGAAAGGAGAAGGAGACAAGGAAGGAGAAATCCAGCACTAGGCTACCTCTTTCCTTGTCTACTTGTGGCTACCTGCGTTAGTCATCCTTGATCAATGAATAGGAGACTTATCTTTTAAGGATTTGGAGTGTCAGAAATCTTTTTATTTATCTGTCTAGCTATCTATTTATCTATCTTAAAATTATGCTCAATCACGTTGGAAATGTGAGGTACAACACTGAATAGAGTAACATTTAGTCACTGGTTTCATGAAGCACACTTAGGAACCCAGATAGGCATACACAATTACAATAAAATTAAGGTTTGTTTTATCAGAAATGGAGAAAAAAATATAGTGGGCACACGCTGGAAGGCAATATTTAAATTTGTCTTTTGGAAACTCCTAGAAGATGGATCAATGAAAGCAGATTTTGAGTCTTAAGGATAAATTGGAGTTTTATAAGAATTGACAGTATTTATTAACATTCTAAAACTTTATCCTTATAATTCTGTCATATATAATAACCAATTCCTTAGATGAGATAACTGAGATTCAGACATATTGCCTAAGGTCACCCCTAAGAAGTTAGGAGAGCTGGGACTTGTAACCAAATCAATCTGACTTTAAAATGTGCATTTTTCTCAAGGGAAAATTACCTGCCTCTTCCTAAAAGTATGTTTTTAATCAAATGCCTGTACTTTCTTATTTTTCTTTTTTTTTTTTTTTTTTTTTTTTTTTTTTTTTTTTTTTTTTTTGTCTTTTTGAGACAGGGTCTCATTATGCAGTTCAGGCTGGCCTTAAGCACACTTTGTAGCTCAGGCTGGTCTCGAACTCACAACAATCCTCCTGCCTCAGCCTCCCGAGTGCTAGGTTTACAGGCATGCGCCACCATGCCCGGCTAAATGCCTGTACTTTCTGTGGGTGTTCATATTTTTTCTCTAACTGCTCTTGATATTCATTTTACTCTAACTTTTCTTTTATAAAGAATCTGGGAAGAAGTAAATCTATGTTTGTGGTTTATCTAAGCATTCACTATAAATATGACCCAGGACCCTCCATCAACCAACTTAGCAATGGTTTTGGATGAAATAGCCCACCTCACACAGCCAAGCCTATCTGGTGGTGTCAAGGCAAATTTTGCTTACCCCATTTTTCTATGTGAAAGCACCAATGCCTTAAAATTGATGTCATAAGACTATTGCCTATAATCAAAGAAAATATAGAACATAAACTGTAACCCATTTTCTTACTTCCCAAGAAACTAGCCATTCAAATCTCCTCTTATATGATGAGGTCTATAACACAGGATTTGTAGAATGACAAATTTTAAAAGCAATATAATGAAAATATGGGTCCATTCTCTCAACTATTCATAGAACCATGTTGACATCAACTTTAAATTATGTGACAGTTGGGCCTAAAAGAAGGACCAGTTAAAGGAAGAGGGGTAGCAGCAGAAAGGGAGGAGGAGAAGAAGAAGAAAAAGAGAAAGAGAAAGAAGGGGGTAAAGCCTGGCATCGCACTCCAGTTGCCTTCTGAGTCATTCTAGTCTTCCCTGTCTGCTTGGAGTTACAGGCTATCCTGGATGATGGAAAGGGCCATCTTTACTATTTTATGTATTAGAATTTTGTCATCAAGTGCAAAGAAAATACATATCACTATAAAACATCTTAAAGAAATCTTTTGGTAGAAGTTTCAAAAACTCTCATGCGATCAAGACTTGACACAGCATTTTAATACTTATGTGATAATTTAGGATCACTCTAAGCTCCTGGGTGTTTGTATCATTTCCCAAGCTATGAGGTCACTATCGATCCAGAGGTGCTAATCAATATTAGGAGAAAGAGTAGCTCCTTATCAACTGAGAAAGATCTAAATGAGCTTGGGGGCTTGAAAATAGCACACAAATATAAACCTACATCCACCAAAATAAGAACCCGGACTTCATCCAGCCCAGTCCAAACCAGACAGGGAAAACACTGGCAGATGACTGTTGTCCCCAGCCACCCATGCTTGCCTAAGAGAGCAAGTGCTGCAGTGGGCAGATAGCCCTTCCTGTAACCAGCTGGGCAGTGCTCTCCACGACGTGCCCAAACACTTCCCACCAACTAGGACTGCCCACTGCAGCAGTGCCCTAACTCAGCTTCCCAGCCAAGCTCCAGTCTAGTTGACTTAGTGCTACAGTATGTACACTATGCTACAGTACATACACTTAGTACTGTGGCATATATGCTAAATAATCTAAATCTACTTAGAATAGGATCTCATGATGAGTGTATGACTCCCACATACTTCTCAGGTACTCTGTAGTCAGCTATTGCTTCTCATTTCTGTTTTCTTTTCAGGCTCGGCACTCAGGGCCTTGTGCATACCGGTGCAGTGCTCTGTCCCTGAGCTTACCACCCTATGCCCAGCTATCATTTTTCATACCTTAAGAGCATCCGCTTTTCATTGAGTCTTCTCCACACCCACCCTCACAAATATTTTATTTAATTCTCCAAACTGTGTATTCCTCATACAATTTTATACCTGTTCATTGCATCTGTACCATTCTACACTTTCATTTTGCTGTTATTTCCTGATGCCAGAGTCACAACACTTCATCTTATACTTCAGAATTGTGTCACCCTCAAAAATAACTTTAACCTTCATATGATCACTCATACAACAATGTAGGTTCAAAATTTATTAATATTCTTTAAAACACCAATATCCCAGGAAATAGCAAGAATCAACAAATGAAGACGATCCATTATCATCCACTAGGTGGCAGCATCAAAAGAAGGAGATGCTCACGTGTGAACCAGGGCAGAATGTATTCAGAAAGTGAAGTTGAACTGCTCCTCGACAGTGGAACCTTTAAACCCAAGGTCCAGCATACACGCCCACCATCTTGGGGGAGGCTTGGGCACCCTGAGGGAGGCATCACACTCTTGCTATGATTCCTTCAATGTCTACAGCAGCCAGCCCACGGAAGTAGCTGCCAGTCCCTCATTGGCCCCCACACAAAAGGAATAGTGTGAGTGGGATATTGGCAAACCAGAGCATCAGAGAAACTGGAGAGTGGTATAAGAGAGGATCCGGGTAGTCTCTTGGGGAAACTTGCTAGCAAAAACACCTTCCTGCTTAGGGACCCGGATCTGAGACTTGAAGAAACTGTAGTTCATGGGTGGCCTGAGTGAGCAGTGTCTGTGAGCAATGGAACCGGGGAAGAGAAGAGGCAGGGCCGAGCCTTCCTCAAACTCTGGGCCACATAGGGTCCGCACTACTCCTACTGGAAAATGCTAAATACAGTGAGGGCTCTGCCAAGTTGGGTGTATGAAAGTAATGTTTTGAGGAGAACAAATAAGGAAGGACTGTGGGTTTTGAGGCAAAGAGTGGTTCCATGGCCAGAGGGCATCCAGCCACACACTAGGCAAAAGGTGTGGAGGGAGAATGTAGGGCAGTCTCGGGATTCGCCTCACAGAGAGAAGTGTAGGGATTCGCAGGGCGCTAGCACAAGGAGGCAGACACCTGGGTGCTGGGCCAGCTGCCCTGTGTCTTCCCCTATTCAAAATTAACTGAGGCAGTAGGATCTGGGGAAAGAAACAAAGCCTTACTGTTAGCCATGGCCAATGGAGTTTACAGCCAGCCAGAGGGGCAACTGGACCAACAAGTGGCTGTGCTCTCTCCAGCCAAAGGGTCCAAATCCAAAGAGGGGCTTTGACTGAACCAATATTTGTCGAGCATCCACCTCACAGTACAAGATGAGATAGTCCCTATGAAGAGTGGAATCATGTCTTCAGAAGGCTGCATGTCAAAGTCCCAACCCCAGCAGCTCTGAATATGACCTGACCAGGG
Organism: Ctenomys sociabilis; assembly: GCA_004027165.1. Taxonomy (NCBI): domain Eukaryota; kingdom Metazoa; phylum Chordata; class Mammalia; order Rodentia; family Ctenomyidae; genus Ctenomys; species Ctenomys sociabilis. The sequence goes on from PVKA01039105.1 coordinate 18,742, forward strand.
TGCTGAAGATGCAGTCACTTAAGAAGTGGCTATACTGGAGTAGGCTGAGCTTCCAGTCCAATATCTTCTAAGAAGATGAGGGAGACACACAGAAAGACCATGTGATGACAGAGCAGGGGTTGGACACTGACAAGAACAAACCAAGGAATGCAGAGTACTGACGGCCACTACCAGAAGCAAGGAAGAAGGGAGGAAGGAAGAGTTTCCCTGCAGATTTCAGAGGGGATGTGAAATTGCCAACCTTGATTTGAGTGTCTCCAGAACTGCAGGGTGATATGCTTCTATCCTTTTCAAGTCACCCAGTTTGTAATACTCCATTGCAGCAGTCCTAGGAATCCAACAGGGTCTCTATCTTTAGAAATCCAAAGCCTAAGAAGACATGAGGTGATAAGACCAAAACCTAAATACATATACTGGTAATCCCAGTGGACCCAGGTGGGGAAGAACTGCAGTAAGACTTCACACATGGAGTGATGTTGGTTTTGATGTTGGAGTAACTGCTATAAGAAGATCATGAACAAGGTGAAGATGGGAAAGGAGAGGATATTGGTCCAGACACAAACAGTGGAAAGTAGCTCTGTGGGTTCAACACTGCAAATAATTGCAGCTGCTAAGTACAAGTGCAAATAGAATAAGAAAAAAATCTTATAAACCCTGAGAGGACTTCAATGACCACATAGGAAATATAAAGTTCTTGTGTTGGTATATAAGTTTTGATCTACCTAGGTCTTAACCATCCAGCAGAAAAGTATAAAAATGAAGTATACATCGTGAGCCCATAACATTAAGCTGAGCTGTAAATGGATATGGTCGACAATTTCTTTGAATAACTCACTATGGTTGCAGAATGCTGGACTGTGTTGGATTGTGGTGTCGAGTTCAAGCACCTAAGTTAGTTGAATGTCAATGGAGTGCCCACTTTTGACAGGTGTAGACAAAGGAAGGGTTGTAGAAGGAAAAAATCATGATGTGTGTGTATAGA
>PVKA01039106.1:0-19722 GCA_004027165.1 Ctenomys sociabilis
TTTTCCCTGCATATTTAATATTTCTCTATTACTTTTATGCATGTACACAAACAAAAGCAATTCAAGCAAAAAGTTGGCTAAGCAAATGCTATGATAAAAAGTAAATAAAATTTAATTATATAAAATAACAACAGAACATATTATAACAGTGTCCAAAATTACTATATTACCATCTGCCTCTCAGTGCAGAGCAATTTATCATTCTTCCCATAAGTAGCTCCAATAAAAACTAATTAAGGAAAAGTTTTTATTTAGAGAAGAAAGCATCACAATCACAAATGAATGCTAATCTCTTTATTTTTTAAGATAAAATTCAAGATTTTGTTGGGAATGTGTAAATTAATTATAGAATTAAAGAAGTAAGTCAGTAATTACTGTTCACTTTATGAATGGGCATGTGTAAGAGGGGAATGGAGGAAAAAAGAGAACAGAGGTTAAGGAGGCACAGAGGAGGGCAAACAGGGAAAAGGATGATATATTTTAGTCCAATTAAATGTAACTGTTTGGAGATGGTAATTAATTACATAGCCAGTCAGAAGTTATTTGAATCCTTTTGCATTTGTGTACTACAAAACATTTTGTGGTTAAAAAAAAATTTTCCTTCTGCTCTTACAATCCATAACTGTTTACTTTGTTGAAGGAGCCCATTGCTCTTTGTGTTTAAAAGTCACCTACAATTTTTTCAGAAAAGTTGACCTAATAAAATGGATTTGTAAACCTTAGAAATGAATGGAGTAACAGTTATATGAACAGATTCCTGTATAATTGCCAGAAAACAGACAGTCACAAAGAAAATGAAAAGTTTCCTTTGTAAGCTCTGCACCATTATCTTATTGTAACAGTGAACTACTGTTTGTCCACAAGTTGTCAGTACACTTCAACGAAATATAGCAATTTGGATTTTACAACCAAAGTGACAACTGTGTTAGTTTTGGTTCATCAACTCAGAGATTTCATCATTTAAAGTTCCATGGTCAGATGGTGTAACTAAGCAGAAGTTATTTAGAAAATGATAAATAGTACTGGTGTTTTACAAAATCCTTTTCTCCTATTAATTTGGTTATGGTAATATCCTGGTTGGAATGTCAGTCTCACATGCCAAATGTGTACTTTCCTGAGATTTAACTAGACTGAAAATGAAATAAACAGTAAAATGACTAATTCACATGTATTAAAAATGTAAAATAATCCTGAATATATTTTTTCTTTTTTGCTGAAAACATTGGATACAATTTGCTTTCAATCTGCAATTGTACACTTATTCTCCAATGTACTACTAAACTTATATGAAGGCAGCACATTTACAAGCAGAGGAGCAGATCACCATCATTTAAAGAATCTTCTCTCAGAAGGAATGGTATCCCTCCAACTGCTTGCATGTGGAGCAGTAGGCATAGCTGAGAGCATTCGCTTTAGAAAATCTACTAACTTCTGCATCATTCTTCAACCTAGTGCCAGCCCCCATGTTTCATGATTTACATTTCCCTGTGTAGATAACCCAAAAAGGTGAGATGGTGTAACTAAGCAGAAGTTATTTAGAAAATGATAAATAGTACTAGTGTTTTACAAAATCCTTTTCTCCTATTAATTTGGTTATGGTAATATCCTGGTTGGAATGTCAGTCTCATATGCCAAATATGTACTTTGCTGAGACTTAACTAGACTGAAAATGAAATAAACAGTAAAATGACTAATTCACATGTATTAAAAATGTAACATAATCCTGAATATATTTTATTTTCTTTTTTGCTGAAAACATTGGATACAAACTATGATGTGTCTACTTTACTGTATGTTTCAGGGAGCTTTTACATAACTGGTATGTGCACAAGTTCTTATAGCACTTGCACACACACACACACACAAACACACACTACCTATAACAACAAAAAGAACAACACACGTCCCCACACACTATCACAACAATCACACAGAATGGGGATTGAATCACCCTCTGGGATGGATTCTGAACTTCTGACCCTTGCATTCCTCATATGCTGTGTTCTGGGATGCAAGTTTAAGAGTCTAGTCTACAGCCAGCCAGCGAGCCAGCCAGCCACCACCACCACCACTATCACCACCGCCACCACTATCATCACCACCACTACCACCATCATTAACAACAACACCTGTACTCCTAGAAAGCCCTTGGTGTCCTTCTTCAAGAGAAAATCTATTAGACTCATACAGCCACAAAAGAACAGAAAAGAAAACCTAACAGAGAAATTAACAAATAATCATAGGCGTCCAAAAGCCATGCACAATATGGGCAAAAGGATGAAAAGTTTCAGGAGAGCACTGCAAACAAGTTTTTGCGGGATATTTTTAGATCCAAGCCCTACCACTGAACGTGGACTACAAGAGACCAACAATCAATGAATCCTTGTACTCTTTCCTCCATGAATTTCTACTGTGAAGAGGCAACCTAGTTAAGATTAACTCTTAACGAAGTTGATGAGGGTGATGAGACATGCAGAAGAAGGCAAATAGGCTAAGAGCACGGAAGAAGTAAAGAAAAAAATGTCTCACCTGGCATTGGTGCAGTCAGTGAACAAAGTTTCAAAGTCTTTTCTGGTTATAAGTTTGCAGCGGTTCACCCCGGGCTGAATCGCCCCCAGCCCGCGGAGGATCCGGACCTGCTCGACAGTACACACTACTGGGGATATGTCCAGTCTCTTCAGCTTGGTATAAACTGTGTGCAACCCTCCCACCAGGTGCTTGAGAAAAAGATCAAAGACTTGCGGCAGACAGATCAGTTCCTGTCCGTCCATCAGGAAGGAAGCCACCTTCGCTCCATGCATGTCGACCATCCGGCACTCGTTGGTGTTGGTGTTGCCACAGCCTCCACTGCCACTCCCGAACCCGCCACTGCTGTGGCTACTGGCCATGAAGCTGCTGATTATATTAGGTGTGAGGTGAGGAGGTTCTCGCGGAGCCGAGTACTGTGGTTCTGATCGAAATAAGCCCCCGGGGACACTGGTGCCGCTGGAAGTTACAGAAATCACTGGAGGTGCAGAGACAGCCATGGTAACTGTCTTTTTATCTTGAGTCCTCTGGCTCTCGCTTTCCCACCCCAAGTCCTCTAGATCCCCGCACTCACAACTTCTTCACCCTCCCTCTGTCTGCGGTGTTCTAGCTTTCTCTGAACTGTTAAACAACTTCCCAGCAGCCAGGTTCAAGATAAAGCTCAACCACCACCCAGCAAACAGTGAGCTGCCCAGACCCTTGGCGGCCTGAGACCCCACCCTCAACACACCCCCTCCGGAGACTGGCAGCGGACTCTAGCCAATGGGCCCCAACCTCTCGGCAACTGAGCGATCCGAATGGCTGCTGCCGATGAGGAGGTGGAGACTCTCTTGCGGGCCTCTGACCACCTGAGGCAGTTCAGGGCTCTCCGGTGAATGGAATCTAAAGAGGCAGTGCGGTGCGTAGCTTTTTGGCTCACAGTCTGACGACAAGAACGTCCATTTGTCACGCAAAGCTCTCAAACTACACTATGCTAAAAACCCGTCTTCTCTGCGCACCACTAATGCACAGATAGGAGCACAAAGCAGGACACTTAAACATCTACCCACCCTCTTCTAGCTACTAGAATGTGACATCCAAGTTCCTTCAAGAAAAGTGAACTCGCAGTTACACTTCTACGTATAAAATGCTTCCTAACTCTGCCAGAGCTAGTGAGTGGCTTCACCTAGATTCCAGAAGAAAAATTCCGGTGAATTTACAAGTAAACCAACTCAGCTGCCCTCCAGGCCACCTAGAGCATTTGGAGCAAATTCTCCCAGATTCAGCGCTGGCAGAATGAAATAGTCCTTTGAGACAGAACTGAGGCAAATCAAAGTCGCTGGTCGCGTCGTTAACCCACTCCTCCGTTCTACTTTCACTTTCAGGGAAGCCTGATGAGCCTTATTCGGAAATAAGAGTTCGTGAGTGCAAATGGATGCCTTATTTATAGCACTGCCATCACGGACCTGGTACAGACAGGGCTTTGTGTGCCCCCATCCCTCAGTCTCAATATTGGCCTGCCCATACCCCTCCCTCTGAAATATATTGGAAAGTTTCTTTAATAACTCAAAATAGCCATAAGAGAATATGAGGAAAAGGCGAAGGTTTCCCCTTTTAAATATGGCATTTTCTTCTTTCACCTGTTGGCTTTGAAAGTCCGAATGATTAGCACTCCCTGTAGCTTGATTCCGTTTCCCGCACTTACAAACTTATTGAAACAGTTCATAATGAGAAAAAAAAACATGCCGCAATAGGGTACATTCCAAAGGAAAGACATGTTGCTCCACACAGCATAAGGTGGTTAGATGATTGTGTCAAAGTTGTATCAAAGAGCTTTAATCAAATCTCCTTTCCTGTGTTCCTCTCCTCTACAAGCTAAAATTCAGTAAGTGAAACCCAGTATTTGTTTCTTTACAAAATGTTACCACCTACATAGCTAATGCAAGCTAATGCAAATTCTCTGATATTCTTTCAGAATACAAATATTTTCAGAAACTTACTGAATTTAATTTCACCCTAATGCCATTTAGCTGTATAAAACAGGAATGGCTAGGCTCTTTCTTCTCCTTTAATAAGGTATAAAGGTGCTAATTTGGATTTTTGGTGGTTTTTTGTTGGTTTTATTTATTTTTTGGCAGAACTTGGGATTGAACACAGACCCTTGAGCTTGCCAGGGAAGCACTTATTCTACTGAGCCATCTCCCTGGCCCTAATTTTTTTGTTTTTGTTTTTTTCGTTCTCCCTCACCCCGCCAGCTAATTTGGATTTCTCTGCATTTTTCTGAAACATATTTTTCCTTTGCCACTTCATCAATCATGTATTTATCTCTCTTTGGAGGATAAATATGATAAACCAAGATTCATCAATGGAAATACTATTTGAAGTCCATTAATTTATGTAATTACTATAGGTTAAATTTATAAATACCAACCTTGGAATCCTACTTCAATTTTGAATTATATAAGATCAAAGTACTAAGAAGTTGTGATGAAAAGAACTTTTGGAAAACAGCAATAAATCATGACTACCATATTAGATGGGAATGTTTTGAGCCACAAAATATTTTCAAAGGAATCACATTGGTTTTGCTGTGTTACTACGGTTGTGGAAAGAAAATAAAGAGCAAACAAGGAAAATTTTGAAGAGATAGCTGAAACTGGAAAGCTTCAACGAAAAGTGATCAGTCCTCCCAAAAAAAATAAATAAACAGCACAGACAGAAATGTTTGTATAGACCTGTTTATTAAAAAAGAAATCCCCAATTTGTTCAACAGGTGTTTTGACAGAAATGGCTATTAAAGTACATGTTGAAATAATTTGTCTCTTACAACACATTGTGATTAAAATTTCCAGGTGAATTGGTATGATATAAAAGGAAAATCTAATTTCAAAAAACTCTAACTGTACTAAAAGTCCTAGGTCCGGTGAGATAGCTCAGCAGAGCAAGTGCCTGTTTTGGCAAACTCAGGGACAGGGTTCCTTCACTGGCACCACAGACTGCACTGGCCCCACACCTGGGTGCACTGGATTCCAAGACAAAAGTGGAGGAGAGGAGTCATTAGAGCAAGAGAACTGGATTGGGGAGATGGTTCAGTGGAATGAAAGCTTCCCTGGCAAGCGCAAGGGCCTGAGTTCAATCCCAGCTTCCACCAAAAAAAAAAAAAAAAAAATAGAGGAAGAGAATTATTCAAAATCCAGGGAGTAATGGCTAAACTCAGGCAGTCAAAGAAAAAAAAAAAACTTTTCTAATTGAAATACAAAAATATTAATTATCAAATTACTAATAAAATAAGTAGCAAATTTTAAACAATGATATCACATACAGAATTGCCGTAGGGAAAAACTATGTTTCCTTTAAATACTACATATGCCTCTCTATCTAGTATTCCCTTTCAAAATTTAGAATGATTTTTTTGACTTTTTTTTTTCTTTTCAACATTAGGTACTGAATTCAGAGCTTCAGGGCTGCTAAACAAAGTAAATCCTAATGAATTTTTATGTCCTTTCATTTCCTACCCTATCCTCTCCATCTATCTCTTAACCTCCTTCATTTTAATTTTTGTATGGGCTGTAATACTTAATGTTTACATGACTTGTACTGGCTTGGTAGATGTAAATACACACTTTGTTTCCTTTTTCATCTCATTTCCCACCAGCTATTCCCTATCTTTTGATTCTTTCCCCATTTGAGAAAGATCAATCTCTCTACTTCTTATCATTTATCTTTTATTTTTTGCTCCTTATTTATTCTTTGTATTTCTCGCAAAAGTGAGAAATACAATCTAATTTATGAAATCTAATTTACCCCACCCAACATTATTATCTCAAGATACGCCCATTTTTTCTACAAATACTTCAAGTTTATCTCTTTTTATGGCAGAGATAAACTCCATTGTACATAAATACTGTATTTTCTTTATAAATTATCTCTTGATGGACAAAAGCTGCTTCCAAGATTTAGCTATTATGAGCTGTGCTGCTATGAATATGGGTATGCATGTGTCTCTAAGATGTGCTGTCCAACTCTTTCAATAAAATGCCTGGCAAGAGAATAGCTTGGATAAAAGCAAATTCTAGTCTGTTTGCTAAAGAATTGCCATATTGATTTCCAAAGTTCTTGCATTAGTTTGCATTCCCACCAACAGTGTAAAAGGGTTCCATTTTTCCTGCAGCCTCAAAACTAATTGTTATTTATTGATGGCCATTCTTTCTGGGGTAAAATGTAATCTCAATATTGTTTTAATTTGTATTTCTCTAATGACCAGTGATTCAGTGTCTCAGTTACTTTTTTCTTGTGGCTGGGACAAAATATTCAATACCAGAATGATAGAAGGAAAGATTTATTTAACTCATAGTTTGTGGAGGTTCCAGTCCATAATCACTGGCACCAAGGCAGAGTGGCACACGGCAACGGGCAGCAGTTCATGGCAGTGGAAAAGAACAAATGAACAAGAGTAAAAAGGGAAGAGTAGTGGCAGTAGCAGTAGTGGCAGAGGCAGAGAGCAAACCTCTCTCCCTTATGTTGCTTTCAGAATATCTGCCCCTGGCTGGGTGTATCACTCACTCCCATAATCCCAACATTGGTTCACAAAGTCTAGAAGCCCACCACAGTGATTACATTAGGCTTTGTGAGAACACCTAGATACAAACCATAACAATGAGCATTTCTTCATGTATTTATTGGCCATTTGTATTGCTTTGGTGAAGTGTCTGTCCATTTAATTGGCTCATTTTTGAGTGGGTCTTTTATTTGGGGTGTTTAGTGTTTTTGAGTTCTTCATATATCTTGATATTAATCTGAGATGTAGTTGGAAAAACTTTTTGTCCCATTCTATGTATTATCTTTTCACTCTGTTGGTTGGTTCTTTCATTATGTAGAAATTTTTAATTTGATATGACCCCACTTGTTGATTGTTTGTATTATTTCTTATCCAACCAGAATTTTATTCAAAAAGTAGTTACCTATACCTATTACTTCAACATACTCACTTTATTTTGTTTTCCAGTAAGCTCTTTCTGTTTTGCCATATAGTTCTTGGATCCATTATTATTTTATTTTAGTACATGTTGAAAGATTTTTGAGTGGACAACCAGATTTCTGAACACTATTTATTAAAGGGGCTGTTTTTCCTGCAGTGTATGAATTTTGTTTATTTGTAGAATATCAAATAATTGAGTGTGCTTGGAGATGTGTCTGCATCTTCTGTATTTTTACCTGTTCAAATTCGAGCCACAAGCCACTATAATTTCAGTTGGATATTTCAACTCCTATTGAGTTCCCTTCAATAGCTCCTCCAGTCCTTTTCTACTCTTTGCAAGGCAGCCTCTTCTACTTTCTCTTCAGCTGTTGCTTCTCCTTAAGCATTATTTTGGGGCAAAATGATTTTATAGAAGATTAAAAACTTCTTTTCTCACTTATATCCCCTTTTTGTCTAGTTTTACCAAAGATGAGTATTCAATACTCATTTAAGTACTGTAGGTGCATGAATTTAGCAAAATAATTCAATACAGTCCAGTAGTCCATAACAGAAGTGGTTTATCCATAGAACTGGCAGTGTCAGAAAGTGTTGACTTGAGCCTTCACTTTCTCTTAATTCAATGAGAAGAAAGATTTATACTAATAGTGTTTGGTCAGGATATCATGTATTCATCTTGTACCATGAATAACTACTATGAAGACAATAATATGCAATGTATTAATTATTGTAACTGTCCCACTGACCTGTTTTGAAACCATTGCTATTTCTTTGTCAACAAAATTAATTTAAAAATATTTAAAAAATACTCTTTTCTCTCACAAAAGTTTTTCATCTTCTCTCCTTTTTCTTCTCTTTCCTCACCTTTCAGAAAAAAAATTCTCCTTCATGACTTTCATAGATTTTCTTCATCCTTTTCCCTTCCTTCAGGTTATGAGATCTTCAATTTTATTTCTACCTTTCTCTTTTTCATCTGAACTTTATCTCTCTATACTTACTCTTTCCCCATTAATTACAAAATATTCCAAGTGCCAGAGTAAAGGCAAAAAATAAAAACACATTCCAACATTTCTTTACCAGTTGTTTTCACAGTGTTGTCGCTGGACTACCAGAATCAGCATCGTCTAGGTACTTAAGAGAAACAGAATTCTTGACTTTACCCAGGCCCTACTGTTTCAAAAATTCTGGGAATGAGGTTCAGATAGCTGTGTTTTAGCAAGAACTCTAGATGAAGGTTGGGGAGATAGCTCAGTAGAATAAGCACTTGCCTTGCAAGTGCTAGGGCATGAGTTTAATCCCTGGTTCTGCACAAAAATAAATAAATAAAAACCTCTGGGCAATTCAAATGCAGGTGAAAATTGTGAGATTCATTTGGCCTGGAGTCACCATCCTTTCATAACCATATTTGAAATCTACAATTATGTCTAATTGTTGCTTTTCTTGTTTTGGGCCATAAACTTTTACAGTTCTCTTTATGCTTAGTATTTAGCTGCCGGAACTACTCCAGTACCTCCTAACTGCCAAATCCAAAGTTATTTCCTAAATCCTCATTATGTAATACTCTACAGCTTTTTATACTATCAACACCATCTTAAAGCTCCTACTTCTTGTTTTTCTTACTGCCCAAAAGTCCACTTCTCCTCTTGGCTGAATTTCTCCATTTCATGTTCTTGCTCTTATCACTTATTTATGCGATTTCATCAACTTTACAAGATCACTGAGCTCCAATTATAGATTTGTGTGAGACTTATCTGTAGCTTTCTTGACACAAAGTAGAATGGGATGTCTACATTTCAATATTCTATGCTCACTTCAAACTCAACATATACAAAACTGAATTATTTTTTACATTAGATTTCGGTCTTTGTTTTGTGTTTTTAGGTCTTTTTTTTATTGAAGAACATATAGCAATGAGACAGTTTCAAATCAAATTAGTAGAACAGATTCAATAATTAAAACGTTGCATATTATTTTTGTAGTGGTTATTTATTGTACAAGGTGGATACATGATATTCTATTTACTAACACTATTAGAGCAGCTGCCTCTAATCAATGAATTCAGAGAATGTATCTGTATACCTAATATTTTTAAAGCTGAATTGCAGTACAGTTTCAAAAATTAACACTTTTTCCATTGCTATCTTCCCAGTGGTTATCTATAGTACAAGAAGCAGACAGGATATCCTGTCTAACACTATTAGTGCAAATCTTTCTTCTTATAGAATTATGTAAAAGGACTGCCTATTTATTATAAGTGTACTGTTTATACAAACACAGAATGGTACTTCCGTGGTACTTCCTTTATATCCCTCTTTCTTTTGTTTAGTCCTGTCAAAGATGGTCTTCTATTGTCATTTAATTATTATAGGTGCTTGAATTCTGCAAACCAATCCAACACAGGCCAACAGTCCACAATAATAGTGGGTTATACAAGGATATTGTTGATTAGAGCCATTTACAGCTCAGATTATTATTATGGCCTAATTTTATATACCTCGTCTTTATACTTTTCTGCTGAATGGTTAAGACCCAGATAAAGCAAGACCTATATAACAAAAAAAGGAACTTTGGTATCTGATTAGGTCAGTCAAGCACTTCAGAGTTTATCCTGCAACCTTGTACTTCACTGTGTAGATCCTTTGTCAGTGTCAGCCATGTGGATGAGTTACGGCCATTGCTTGACCAGTTTGCTTTCTGTGAGAGCCTGAGAGAGTTTTCTCAACATGTGACTCTCCTTAGACATACTATAGATCATTGATCTCATTCCACTGTGGATCTATAATCTTCTTGACCAGAAAATTCGGGGACAACTGAGTTCCATGATGTTACAGTACAGGTTTTCCTAGGCTAGGGCCAAAATGTTGGCTAAACTTGCAGCCCTTCCATTTCTCCAATTTTTGATCTGCAAACTCAGGTTCTTAACCATCCAGAAGAGAAGATGATTATTACCCTGCAACATATGCAGTTCAGTTTGCCCTAAGTATCTAACTAAATTCTTTTTAGTTGTTGTTATACATTTCTATTTGTATTTCTTCTTTTGACTTCATATACTAGGGAGACTATATGATATTTGCACATGTGGGTCTGGTTTATTTCACTTATGAGTATATGTACAAGTGGTATCCACTTCACTATAACTGCTTCAAGTTTATCATTCTTTATAACTGATTAATACTCCATTGTATAGAAACACCACAAATTTTCAACCATTCCTCATGTACCAGGTATCTTGGTTGTTTCCAAGATTTTGCTATCATAAATTGTACTGCTATAAATATAGGGACACATATATTACTATGATATGATGTTTTCAGTTCCTCTGGGAAAATTCCCAGTAGGGGCATAGCAGGCTTAAATGTGATTAACAGTCCTAATTTTCTGAGGAGTCTCCATATTAATCTCCACAATGGTTGCACCAGTCTACATTCCCACCAGCAGTGGAGAAGTGTTGTCTTTTCCCCACATCCTCTAAAACATTTGCTGTTGGTTGGTTTCTTTATGCTAACCATTCTTTCTGGAGTGAGATGGTATCTCAGTGCTTTTTTAACTTGTATTTCACAGATGGCTAGCGATGTGGGGCATTTTTTCATATATTTATTGACTTCTTTAATTTTGTCCTCTGAGAAGTGTGTATTCATCTCAGATGCCCATTTCTGGTTTGGGCCTTGAAATTTGAAGACCCTAAAATATCTTAGTTCTTTATAAATTTTAGAGAGCAGACATTGGTTTGAGTGCTTATTAGTTAAGACTTTTTAGAAATTTGTGGGTTGTCTTTTCACTTTGTTGGTAATTTCTTTTGACGTGCAAAAATTTCTCAAGAAGACTTGATCCCAGTTGTTAATTCTTTCAAATGTTCCCCATGTGAATACATGTTTACTACACCTCTGAAATATTTCCTACACCCATGTCTTCAAGAGTTGCTCCTACTTTCTCTTCGAGGACATTGTGTGTTTCTGTTTTAATATTTAGATCTTTAATCCATTTTGACTTTAGCTCAGTACATGGTGATAGGTCTGGGTCAAGTTTTGGTTTTTGGCATGTAGAAAGCCAGGGTTTTCAGCACCATTTGTTAAAGATGCTACCTTTCTTCCATTATGCATGTTTGGCTCCTCTGTGGAAGATCAGGTGGCTGAGTGTGTTCATAGAGGCCTCTGCATCTTCTGATCTATTCCATTGATCTTCAGGTCTCTTTTGTCACCAATACCATGTTGATTTTATCACAGTGGCTTTGTAGTATAATTTCAAATCAGGAATTGTGATATCTCCTGCCTTGTCTCTTTTGGCCAGGATTGCCTTTGCTATTCTAGGTCTTTCTTATGCCAAGCAAATTTTAGGAATAATTTCTCCAGTTCTGGGAGGTATGCTAGTGGGAGTTCGATAGGGATTGCATTAAATCTGTACAGCAATTCTGAGACTTTGAACATTTTCACTATGTTGGTTCTTCCTATCCAAGAGTAGGGAATATCTTTCCATTTTCTGAAATCCTCTATAATCTCTTTTCTTAGTGTATTGCAGTTTTCCATGAAAAGTTTTTGACTTATGAATTAAGTGAATTCCAAGGTATTTCATTTTCCATGGTGCTTTTATAACAGGTGTTGTTTCTATAGTTTTCTTCTCAGTGTGTTTTTTATCTGTGTAGAGGAATGCTATTGACTTTTGAGTATTAAATTTGTATCATGTTATGCTACTGAATTTCTGTATGAATTCTAGTAGCTTCTTGGTGGCGATTTTTTGGGTCTTCAAGTAAACTATGATGTCATCTGCAAATAATGATAATTTGACTTCTTTTCCTATTCTTATTCTTTGTATGTGTCTCTCTTGTTTAATGGCTGTAGCTAATGTTTCCAGAACCATATTGAATAGGAGGGGTGATACAGTAGATTTTTGTCTTATACCAGATCTAAGAGTAAAGTATTTTGGTTTTTCCCATTTGGAATTATATTAGGTGATGGGTTGTCATAGATGGCTTTTATCAAATTGAGGTAGAGGCCTTCTATTCGAATTTTCTGTAGAACTTTGAACATGAATGATTGTTGGATTTGTCAAAAGCTTTTGCTGTATCAATTGAAATTATCATGTAGTTTTTGTATTTCAGTCTACTAATATAGTATATTACATTATAGATTTTCAAAGATTGAACCATCCTTGCATCCCGTGGATAAATCCTACCTGATCATGGTATATGTTCTTCTTGATGATTTTCTGTATTCTATTTGCTAGGATTTTATCAAAGAGTTTTGCATCTGTGTTCATAAGAGAGATTGGCCTGTAGTTCTTTTTTTAGTTGTGTCTTTCCTGGTTTTGGAATCAGTATAATACTTGCCTCTAGAAATGATTTTGGGAGGAATGCTGCCTTTTCAATTGCATTGAAGATTTTCAAGAGTGTAAGAATTGTATCTTCTATAAATTTCTTAGAGAATTCAGCTGTAAATCCAACAGAACCTGGACTTTTGTTTGTTGGCACGCTTTTTATTCTGTTTCATATCACATTGGCTGTTATTGGGTTATTTAGGGTTGTTATAACTTCTCGATTCAGTTTTGGTAATATGTACCTTTAGAGGAATCTGTTCATTTCTTCTATGAGCTTAAAGATTCTCAAAGTAGCTATTTATAATCTTCTGAATTTCCCCTGTGTCTGTGGTGATTTCATCCTTTTCATTCCTTATTGCTTGCAGTTGAATTTTTTCTTTACTCTTTTTGATGAGGTTAGCTAGGGGCTTATGGATTTTATTTAGTCTTTCAAACAACCAACTTTTTGATTCATTTATTCTTTGAACTGCTTTCTTCATTGCAAGTAAATTGATTTCTCCTCTAATTTTCATGATTTCTTCCCATCTTTGGGGTCTGGGTTTGGTTTGCTCTTCCTTTTCTAGATATCGTAGGTGTGACATTAAGGTATTTATTTGTTCACGTTCTGTTTTCCTAATGTGTGAGTTCACAGGTGTGGATTTTTCCTTCTGAGATCGGCTTTCATCGCATCCCCTAACTTATGATAAGTTGTGCTTGAATTTTCATTGAATTGTAGATATTTTTGAATTTCTTGTTTAATTTCTTCTGTGACCCATTGATTGCTGAGTAGGGTGTTGTTTAATTTCCACGTATTTAGTGTGTTTTTCTGGCTCATTTGAAATTTATTCCTTTTTTCATTGCTGTGGTCAGATAATGGGCATGGGATAATTTCTGTTTTCTTGCATATACTTAAGCATAACCTATGGTCTATTTTAGAAAATGACCCAATTTAAGTGGAAAATAATGTGTATTCAGCTGTGCTTGGGGGTGATACTCTGTATATGCCCACCAGGTACATTTCTTCCAAGTTCTGGTTCAGTTCTGGCATTTCTTTGTTAATTTTTCCGGTTGACTTATATTTTTGCGAAAATGTGGTGTTCTGTTTTTCTGTTAAGGTTGTGTCCTTGACTATTAGATTTTTGATGTCCATTAAGATTTTTCTTACATAGTTAGGTGCTCCTGTATTTGGTGCACGGATATTTATGAGTTTTACCTCTTTCTCTTGAATTTTTCCCCTATCCAATATATAGTGTGGCCTTCTTTATTTCATTTGATTGTTCTTGGTTTGAAGGTGAAACATTTTTGAGCCGAGTTGCTACCCCTGCTTTTTTTCTGAGATGCTTGGGCATACAGTATTGTTTTACATCATTTGTCTTTAAGCTTATGAATTTTTTTTGTTAAGTGTGTTTCTTGTATACAGCATATTGTTGAGCTTTATTTCCTAATGCACTGTACCAGTTAATTTCTCTTAATTCATGAATTGAGCCCATTTATATTAATTGTTATAATTGAGATGTATTGACATGATTCTCATGTTATTTTCCTACTGTTGTTTATTTCTCTTTGTCCTGTGTTTAATTGTTTGCTCTATTTAGTGGGTTCCTTCTTTTCTTGTTCGTGGAATTCTAGTCATTGTGGTCCCTCTCTAGAACATCTTTCAGTAGCCTGTGTAGGGATGTCTTTGTCATCATGAAATTCTTTAGTTGTTCTTTGTCATTTAAGCATTTCACTTCTCCACCAAACTTGAAAAAGTTTTGCAGGTTATATTAGTCTAAGCTGGAATTTGTTTTCATAGAGGACTTGAAGTACTCTGCTCCATCTTCTCCTTGCCTCCATGCTTTTTTAGAGAAATTAACTGTAATTCTGATGGGTTTTCCTTTGGGTGTGATCTGCTTCTTTTCTCTAGCAGCTTTCAGTATATTATTCTTCTGTTGGATTTCTGGGATCTTGACTACTACATGTCTTGTTGTGTTTTTAGTTGTGTTGAAGTTATTTGGCATTCTCTATGCTTCAGTTACCTGAATTTTACATTGTTTCTTCATATTTGGGAAGTTTTCTACTATTACTTCTGTTCATATTCTTTTTATATCATTTGTATTGACTCTTTCTTTCTCATTGATGTCTATTAACCTCACATTGTTCATCTTGGCATTGTCTTGCAGGTGATAGATTATTTTTCCTGCATCCTCATTGTTTTTAAGAGGTCCTTTCTCACTTTTTCACTAGCTGCACCAGCGTCTTCATGATCTGAAACTCTTTCGTCGCTTTCACTCAAACTGTTTTGTAGACTCATGATTGAGATTTTAAGTTCTTCTATATCTTTGACTCTGCTTCATTGCTCATTCAAGGAATCCGTCATATTTGCAATCTCCTCTATTTTTGATCAATGTCTTCTTCAGATTTAGCTATTAATCCCTTTAATGCAGATTTTTTTCCAAATTGAGTTTCTTCCATGTATTTCTAAAATTTATTCTCTACTTCAGATCCTATGATTTCAAAGATTTCATTTTTTATTTCAAAAATTATTTCTGCTCTGAGTTCCTCTTTACCTTTCTATTGTTGTTTCTTTGCTTGTGACGCTGTTAATTCATACGTCTCAGCTGAATTATTGTTCTCTGACCTTCTTCTGGCTTTGGGATTCCCACACACATTTCTGGATTTGATTCTTTAGTTCAGATGCTATGTAATCAAAAATTTCTTTTTTTATTTCATGCATGAATTCTCATCTCAGTTCCTCTACACCATTCTGATGTTGTTTCTTTGCTTCCTAGTCTGTTAATTCATTCATTTCAGCTGAGTTAGTGTCCTCTCCCCTTTCCATGGGTGGGCTCAAGTCCTGAGATCACATTTTGCTCCTTGTCTTTGTCCTTTTGTATAGCACTGACCTCTGACCTTTGGTGTAGAGCTTTGGTGCAGTTACAACGTTAGTGCATAATGAGATTGGGGTGTTGATCTATTAATTTTGAGATTATCCAGTTATGCCTGTCCTGGATCTAGCTGTCTTCTGCTCTTTTTTGCTGCTGACCTTCTGGCAGAACTGTGGGCCATGTTTCTCCCTGTTGTGCCCCTGGCGCAGGGAGCACCAGGGAGCACCAAAGCTGTCCCACACACTCACCATACTGTGCTGGGCTAGATCAGGGGCTGGAAGCGTCACAAAACTTCTCACTCTTTGGGGGGCCTGGAGGCAATGGCTCTGGGGAGTTGCAGGGCAGGATGGACTGGGGTGGATATTCCAAGAAAGCCTCAGAAATTCTCACTCTCTAGGGGGTCTTGGTGGTAGGGTATCCAGAGGGTGCTCACAGGAAAGCCAAATGTTCTCCCACACACTTACCAGTCCGGGCTTGGGTTGATCAGGAGCTGGAAGAATCACAGAAATTCTCACTCGCTAGGGGAGCTTGGGGACAGGGGCTCTGGGGATTTGCAGGGAAGGCCAGGCTGGGGTGGATTGGGCCACCAAATTTGGTCTTTGCTTTTCACTTCTTGTCTTTTTAATTATTTTTTATGCAACTAGTTTCAAGACAGACATTTGATAGACTCCTTTAACTTCTCACTGTACATGCACCTTCATTCAACTAGTCACTAGATTTTGTGAATGCACCTTCAGCACTATCTTTCTTCCATTCCTTTCAATTCTCTATGTCATCACATTAGTTTATTGTATTTTTGTATCATTATAACAACTCTCTTTTTAAATGTATTTAGTATAGAGTATCTGCAGTGTCTCATTACACAGATCAGACTCATAGTGATCTTCTTATTTTTATCCTCCCAAGCGCTGGGTTTACAGGCAGACACAACCATGTCCAGTCCCAATCACTGTCTCAACATGCCTCACAGATACAGCCAGCTAGGCAGACCTGAGATCAACCCTAGCCCCTTGTGTCTGTGTAAGCAGGTGCTTTAATCTGCTGAGATATCTGGACAGCCCAACAATTATCCCTGTCTCCATAGTTGCAGGTATTTCCCCTTCCAGTGTAGCTAGTATGCCAGATTATGTCTCATTCCTACCCCTCTGGATACTAGATAAATTTCATATATTTCATAGGCTGTCTTTTCCTCCAATAATTCCTGCTATTTGCCTATATACTACTAAATGGAATTACTTACCACTCCTGTTGAAATCTTGTACAAAATTATGGTAATGCTCATGTCATCCTTTCTCTACAGACTATGTTGCTTTGAAACTCCTTGTCTCCTGTCACTCACACTCAAATCATGCTTTAAAACTAAACTCTTAATTCACATCCATGAAGAACTCCCACATTACTTTTCTCCTAGCCAGAATTGTGATTTATCTCTTCTGAATTCTCATAAAACTTTGTGCCTCTCAAGGTAAATAAAACATCTTTTCTTGTATTATAATTGTTTGTATCTTATAATCTTAGTTCCTTTTTAAGAATAAGATTAAATCAGGTTAAAAATTGTATATATATTGTTATATACATGCTTATATGTTCTTTGGCATGTATACATGCCAACTGACTTTATAAGTTCTTATATAATAAGTAAATGAAATCTGATACTGGAAAATAAAAGGGGGTTGAGGAAGGAGAAAGAAGGAAATGCATATATGTTATATAAATGTACCAATTTCCTACAATGAATATAATCACTATATACTGTAAATGTGTACTAATAAAAGTTAAAAAATAATAGTATTGTTTGTGCTGCCCACTGAGCCTGGCTTACATGTTTATTAAATGTATAAAATATATAGTTCTGGTCTACAAGAATCTCCCATCTTGCTTCTTTACTCTTCACATTATTAGAGATTTTCCTGTTGTTCATTTTGCCCTTACAAATTGAAGATATGTGCCAAGTAAGTGCAAAGTAAGTCTCTCAACACTTTTTCAAATGGAATGTATTTACTGCTTTTCTTTTTGTTAATAAATGTTATATTAGTGTATATAAATATTTAGACATAATGCAATTGCACACTGGAGAGACTACATTATAGTGTAAATACAATATTTTACATGTCAGGGACCAAAACATTCATTTATTCTGTATTGAAATATTGGTTTTATCATGATAATCTGGAACCAATCCTACAACGTATATGAGATATGTCTGTACAAGCTTTAAGGTATACAGTAGTTCATTATTACTAATTCTGCAGGAGAGTTGAAGAGGTTGGTGTGAATTAAACATTTATTTTGTTGTTAAAAATTGTATTAAAAATATTTTATGTGGGATGTGATACTGCACACCTGTAATCTGAGCACTCAGGAGTCTGTGATTTTGAGGCCATTCTGGGCTACATAGTGAACTCAAGGCCACCCTGAGCTGCACAAGAAGACTCTCTCTCTCTCTCTCTCTCTCTCTCTCTCTCTCTCTCTCTCTCTCTCTCTCTCTTTCGCACACACACACACACACACACACATTTGCTTATTGGTAACTTTTTTATTTTTTGTGAAAATGGTTATCTGTTTTTTATTAATTTTATTGAGAAACAGATAGCAATTAGACAGTTTCAAAACTGATGAATAAGACAGTTTCAATAATTATTACATTGCATATTGTTATCTTCTTAGTGGTTATTCATAGTACAAGATGCAGACCTGATATCATGTCCAAATACTATTAGTACAAATCTTTCTTCTTATTGAATTAAGAGAGTAGCTATATATCCATCCTAACTATTTTATATATACAAATACAAAATGGTCCTTCCTTTGTATCCCATTATTTGATTTTGTTAGAGATGGATATTCCATTGCCATTTTAATATTGTAGGTTCAAGAATTCTACAAAATTATCCAATATAGTACAATAGTAGATAATGGTAGTGGGTCATGTGGTGAAGTTGTTTACTTGAGCCTTTCACAGCTTAGCATATTAATATGCGGTTCATTTTGATGAGATTTGGCTTTTCACTTAAGAAAGTGAATTTAATTTTTATCTAATCATTAGTATATTCATATTTTTATGTGTTATACTTTTGCAGAACAAAAACTTAAGTAGAAAATTCCATAAATAAAGAATAAATAAGTTTGAAATTGCTCACTACCCTGAGTATCATAATGAAATCTTGTTCTATCCAGGTCCATTCTACCCCACCTCATCCTACTTAGGAAAGCATTCATTCTTTTGTTCAAACTATCCAGTCCGTATAATACCTACATGGCTATTAATCACTTAGTAACCATCTTGGTTATCATGTTGTGGTGCTTGTGTCCAAGTAACCATTACTGTACTTCATAGCCCCACAATACCATAGAAATGATGCTGCCATTTTGGATATTCCTAATAAAAATCATAAAACACTTAAGTGAAAAGGCAAAACTCTTGACTTAGGAAAGGAAAAAAATCATATGCCGAAGTAGCTATTATGCATAGCGCAAGTATTGTAAGAGAGAGAAAAGACCACAGCTACTATATTCATGTAACTTTCACTGTAATATATTGTTGAAATTTTTCTATTTTAGTTATATGTAGTATAATTAGTTGCTTAGTTGTGCCTAAATTATAAAGTAAACTTTATCATAGAAGAAGACATACAGAAAAAAAAAAAAAAAAACTGATAGCATCTTGTAGTATTTGATATTATCTACAGTTCCAGACATTCACTAAGGGCTTGGAACACATTCTCAAAGGTAAACATGCACTTCTGTTTTCTATTATGACTGTGTAAATGTACTCTGTCTGGCGCCGCTCCCGTCCCACGGAAGAAGATGCTCAGACACTCAGCAACGGGTTCAGCAAGCCTTTATCGAGTGGGATGCAAGCCTCTACATGCGTCCGCTACGCGCGGCTCCTACCGTGCAAGCATTTATCGGGTGTGATGCAAGCCTCTACATGTGTCCGCTATCCGCGGCTCCTATCGTGCAAGCATTTATCGGGTGTGATGCAAGCCTCTACATGTGTCCGCTATCCGCGGCTCCTATCGTGCAAGCATGGCGGATCTCGTGATACAGCAAGCTATATAGATTTCACAAACCAATCATAATTAT
>PVKA01039107.1:0-19722 GCA_004027165.1 Ctenomys sociabilis
AAAAAAAAAAAATTGTCCACTTCAAGACGTGTCAGCAGCCGGGGAGACAGCTCAGTAGAATAAGCACTTGCCTGGCAAGGCAAGGTCCTGAGTTCAATCCCCGGTTCCACAAAAAAAAAAAAAGACATGTCAGCAGACAGAATCTAGATCTGAGTTGATTAATACAAGCAGGCCAGCGGTATCTTTATGGCAGGGTAGTGGATAATCCTGCAAGCCTACACCTTTAGTTCCTCTGAAGTTCAGGCCAGTTTCTGGCTGTGAGGCTGCAATCCAATTTATTCATCCTACAACACCATCCGCTTACCTGCTAGCTTGAACTCCACTTCCTGTGGGCTTAAACCCAGCTCTCTGACCTCCTGCTGAGCTGAAAATGGCAGCTTCACCCTGACACTGGGAGCTCCTAGATGGAGTCCATCCACAGCTGTTCTTAATTCTGGTTCACTTGGCCCCTCTCCAAGGTGGCTACTGCCCCGATACCCTCTATCTGAACTCACTAGCCACTGCAGTCCGCTGTGTTCATTGCTCCATTTCACTAGTGTGTTTCTCCATGAAGGCCTCTGAACTTGCCAGTAGTCACTGTAGGCCTGCATGTGAGTTAGTTCTCCCATACAGTGAGTACAAGCTCAAGGAGAAAACGCTGCCTGCCACCTCTTTGTTAAAGTCTCTCTCTTTGCTTTCCTGGTGGGCTTTATTTCTCGCTCCACATACTAGCTGAGTTCTGGGAACTTACTTCCATCCTTCTCAGCATCTGGATACCAAATCTCCGAGTGGCTCTATTCTCTGCTGCTCACCACTCTTCCATCTTCCCCAAAGTTGAGACTTTCAGAGAGATGATTATTGCATGGAGGTACTATGCTTACCAGGGGATTAACCTTTGTAGCTGAATGTGCTATTAGAATGTAGGGCCAAGTTGGACGAGGTGGGCCACTAGCGACATGCCATTGGAAGGTGCATCTTTCTCTGGCACTATTCCCTGTTCATTGCCTCCTGGCCACCACGAAGTAAGCATCCTTCTGCCACCATGTCCTTCCACAGTAGTGTTACTGCCTTTGAGTCAGCTAAACACTAATTCAACCTCTGAAACTATGAGTCAAATTAAATCTCTCCTCTTAAGTTGTGGATGTTGGTTATTTTATCTCAGCAACAAGATTGCTGACTAATACCCTAGTGAAAGAGTGAATGCTTTCCCCCAAACAGCAGCAATAACATGAAAATGTGTTTGTCATTGTAGTAGAGTTTCTAACCAGGGTAATTAGATAATAAAATGAAATGAAAAGCATCCAGATTGGAAAGAGAAAAATAAAACCATTTCTTTTTGCTGATAACATGATCTTAAGTAATAGAAGATCCTAAGAAATCTACCAAAAAACCATTAGGACTAATAAGTTTAGCAAGGTTGCAAGATATAAAATCAGTATCTAAAAATTAGCTATATTTCTGTGTATTTGCAATGAACGATCCAAAATGAAACTAAGAAAACAGTTTCATTTACAGCAGTGTCCAGAATAAAATGCCTAGGAATAAATTAACAAAAGAAGTATACGTTTTATATTCTGAAACCTATGAAATGCTGTTTAAAGAATATTCAGTTAAATAGAAAACATCCCTTTCTTGTAAATCGAAAAGGTAACATTATTGAGAGCAGTGTCCCACAAAATGGTGCCTAGATATAATGCGTATCATAAGCCTAGTTGACGTCACTTTAGAGATTGGTAAAGTGGGCCTAAAATGTATGAAAACTGTAAGGAACCTAGAACAGACAGTCTTTAAGAAGAACAAAGTATAAAAAAAAAAATCACATCTTCAAAACTTATTACAAAGCTGTGTTGATCTGTTATAAGATAGACACATAAGTCACTGGAATACTATTGAGAATCCAGAAATAAAGCCAAAAGTCTTTGGTCAGATGCTTCTCAGAAAGAAAACCAAAATATTGAATGGGGAAATGTGTTCAACAAATGATACTGAAACAACTCACTATCTATATCCAAAGAATGAAGTTGGATCCTTCCCTCACATATAAAAATTGACTCAAACTGGATGAAAGGCTAAATAAACCAGTAAGCTCTTAGAAAAAAACAAAGGGGTAGATCATGACAGCATAGAATTTGGTAATGATTTCTTAGTGGAGAAACAGAAAAAATAGTTAAATTGAATATCAAAATGGTGCTTCAAAGAATGCTATCATGAGAGCAAAAAAGACAAATCCCTGTAAGGAGGAAATGTTTAAAAATTATAGTATATAAAGAACTCTTGCAACTTCATAATGATTATAACACAATTTTCAAATGAAGAAAGTGTCTGAATGGACATTTCTCCAAAGAAGATACACAAATAACTAATAAGCACATGAGACAGTGCTTGATGGCATTACCTATGAGAAATACAAATCAATGTAGTAATGAGATACCACTTCATACCCAGTAGGATGATAAAAACCAAAAACCAGGTAAGTGTTGGCAAGAGATAGAGAAATCAGAATCCTTATAGGCTGGTAAAAAACTAAAATGATGTAGCTACTTTGAAAACCAATTAAGTGGTTCTTGAAAAGATTATACTGTGGAGTTACCATATGCCTCAGCATTTTTATTCTTAGATATTTATTCAAGAGAAGTGACATATTTCTCCATAAGAATTTTTCATGAGTCTGTATGCAACATTATTCATAACACTAAAGAGAAGCAACCCAGATATCCATCAAAAGATAGTGGCATATTTGTACAATGGGCTCTTCAGCTATGTAGAAGAATGAAGTACCAGTACATACTACAATGTGGGAAAACTTTGAAAACATAACAAGTGAAAACTAATCACAAGAAACCACATATTGTGTAATTTACTTGAAATACCTAGAGCAGACATATCTATACAAACAGAACATAGATCAGTGGTTGCTTATAACTAGGGAGATGGTGAGTGTATGATTGGGGGTGAAAGTCAAAGGGTACACAGTTTATTTTCAAGGTAATAAACATTCCCTATGATTACTTGTGACCTCTACTGTAATAGTGACTGTCCCATCACTGGGACAAAATACTCAATACCTGCAACTTAAAAGAGAAGTGTATTTTGGCTCACAGTTTCAGTGGGTTCAGTCTGGCTGGCTCCAAGGCATGGCATAGGGAAAGCTTGTTATCCTATACAAACCAGGAAAGCATGGTGGCGCATGCCTGTAATCCCAGCACTGGGGAGGCTGAGGCAGGAGGATTGTTGTGAGTTCGAGACCAGCCTGAGCTACAAAGTGAGCTTAACGCCAGCCTGAACTGCATAGTGAGACCCTGTCTTAAAAAGACAAAAAAAAAAAGAAAGAAAGCAGAGAGGGAAGGAGCCAGGGACAGAAACATATTCTTCAAGGTCACATCCCCAGTGACCAGCCTCCTCAAGTTGGGCTGTACCTCTCAGCAGCACACCCACCTATGAGTTCATCAGTTAACTGACCCATTAGTAGGCTTGGTGTCCCTATGACTCAGTCATCTGAATACCCCTCTTCTGAACACAAGGCTTTGTGAGGAGTATTTTAGATTTAAACCACACACTTACCTATACCTGTGAATATAATAAATTCATAGAGCTATGCATTTTAAATACACATAAGAATCAAATGGTGAGTTATATTTCAGTAAAGCTTTTATAAAGAAAAAGGAATAATCATATTATTCATAGTATAAATCACATGGTATATGAGTTATATCTTATAATAAAGCTCTTAAAGAAAAAGGAATAATAACAAGTTACATCTTATAAAGTTGTTAAAAAGAAAAAGGAGTAATAAACAATCTGTAATCATAACTTATAATAAAATGTCTTCTAGCATTTTGATCTGTTTTTTCCTATTTTTAATATTTTTCACATAATTGTGATAATGTTGCATAAGGAATTTTGAATATTACTTTTGTGTTTATCATTCTAACCATAAGTATTTATTCATCCTATTACAGACTCTCCTAATAGGTATCAAGTGTGTAATACTCTGTTTAGATTGCTCATAATCATTTCCTCACTGTGGGCATTTTTACTGGTTTTATTTTTTTTTCCTGCCCCCCATTGTAATGAGCACTGTAGTAAAAATACTTTTTATTTTATAACACTGAAACTTCCAGGAAATGCTTGATATGAAATGTCCTTTGTTCACAGGGAAAAGAAGATTTCCCGGAGCAGTGCCCTGAAAGTGTTGGACCATGCCATGATTGGACCAGAGGGTACAGACAATTGCCATAAGTTCGTTGACATTCTTGGCTTACGAACCATCTTTCCCCTCTTTATGAAATCTCCTAGGAAGATCAAGAAAGTGGGAACTACTGAGAAGGAGCACGAAGGTAGGGTTCATAAGAGGAATTAACCTCATTTAGGATCTTTAAGAGAAATGGGGAAATGAAGGGAATTACCTAGAAACATTCTGATCTGCCTTTGGGCCATAGACTCCTAAGAGGAAGAGTGCTTCCTTTTTCTTTTCCTTCTTCTTATTTTGCATGCATGGTAAAGCAACCCAAAGGCCCCAGGTTACCAATGGATTTTTTGCCCCTGTCCTCTGCTTGTTCAAATCCTAGTGGTTTCATTTCCTTTTGGTCTCTTAATAAGTCTGTGTGTGAGGGTTTTGTTTTCTTCACTATAATTTGTAGCGAAGTGTCTCTCTGATAGAGGACCCTTTTGAAAAGAGTAATGAGGTGGTAGCACATGTCACCTGCGGAGCAGTGCTTTCATGTATTTCTGTATTAAAGTATGATTCAGCCAACATCAGGAATTGCCGAAATAAACTATTTATAGCCCAGGTTCCCCTTTTTATGTTTCTCCTCCCTGATGGTGCACACTCCCAACAAAGTGCTGTCATGAATTGCAACACTATAAGCAGAGTAGTTACTGCTAGGCCAGTCTCTTCCTGCTATTGTCTAGTAGCCTGCTGTGTCCCTCCCCCCAATAAATAGCCGCAGTGCAATCTGGAAGGCCAGGGATTTATGAGCACTGACAGCTCCGCTGGAGGCTAGCAGACACTTACACCACGGAATTTACATGGTTGGATGGTTATTTTAAAGTGTGTGGGGTGGGGGAGGGAGTTAGAGGGATGAAAAGGTAGAATGTGTGAGAGGAGGAAAACCCAAGCTGCTTGGTGAACTAATTTGCTTGTCTTGTCAAAAGCAACATTTATTTCATGGCTTGGATGAGGTTTTTTTTTTTTTTTTTTTTTTTTTTGGTGAGGGAAGTGTTAACCAGTGATTGGTAGAATTGGCATAAGAATCTGCTTTATATTTTTATTCTTCACCGTCCTAGAGAAGTTTGAGAACTCCTCTCCATTTCTCAGATTCACTTGGCTTTGTCTCCTCCAGCTTCAGGTGCCTTGAATGGAGGTGGTTTGACTTGTATTTGGAGGTCACCTCCAATGATAACAGCTATGACCAAATCAGCTTTTTAGAGATAGCGGAAAGCCTGACAGTGTTAGGGAATGCTAACTGTTTGAATGCTGCAACCTGAGACCAAGTAGATACTTCATTTAACTCAGATCAGATATTAACCAAACACTAGCTCTAAACCTGTTAATACTAGTGATGGCTTCTTTTTTTATTCCTTGGTATAAATTTATCAAAAACTAGGCACTGGATAGGACAGGATCTAGGAGACACAATTTTGCAGGTGGTTACTCTTCCAGTGTCACAGCCTGCCAAGTTTCTGCTTTGCTGTATTTGGGGTTGTTTGTTTGCTTTGTTTTCGTTTTCAGGGGAGTATTTATTCTCAGCAACCATTACATCTTTCTTTTAAAGTCTCAAGTTCCAAAACATTAGTAATCCATTCTCTAAAATGTATGGAAAATTGTGATCAATAGAACACACATGAATTTTTGTCATATTAACAAAGTAAATGATTTTACTAAAAGATGTTACCACCATTTCTATCAGTAGTAACCATACGGAGGCTGCTGATTATAACCATATTGTCCATATTGCTGTGGATAGTAAGGCTCTTGTCTGTGCTGTGGGTAATTGTCATCCCAGGATCATCCATGCCACTGGTTTGATCAATTGTCATTTGGCCACCCCTGTCTGCTGTCCCTACCTCTAAGCCGTCTATTATCTTGCAACTGAATGTCTCTATTTCTTTGGTTACCACCAACTCTGTTGTTCCATTCCTCAGTAACTGGAGGGGATTCAGGGGGGACGTTTCAAATATTCCTGGTATTCTTTATCCTCTTTTGTGAATCTGTTTGCAAGCATCTCTTCAAAATTTGGAATAGCTTCGTAAGTGTCAGTCATCCTGAAATTCGCCAGCAGCTGTTTGCATCCAGCTCTAGCCCAGCCCCTTCAAGACCTTCGCTAGTTTCTGCGACATAAGACAGATGCACAGCGACATAAGACCGATGCACAGCGAGACTGGGCTGTATTAGTTATATGCTGTGAGGCCTCACAACCTGTGGAGTAGGTTGTTTTCTCAGAGAAGGAAATTAGCTTAGAAAGGAACTATGTTAGTTACTGATAGGTTTTGATGGTGTCAAACAGGCAGCAGAAAAACAGGCAGAAGGAAAAAGGGAAAGGGGCTTTATTATAAAGAGAAAGGGCTTCATTATCTTGGAGGACATGGAGAGAATTTGAAAAGATAAATTCTCTGGATTGAAACAAAAGGAGGCTGAGGCTTTTATGGACCTTTGCCAGGGGTAAGGCTTGAGGGGGATGTTTAGCTATTACTGAGGAGATGATTGGGGCCTTCCTTGAGGTGGCAGGAAAGGTGAAAGGAAACTGCATCCTGGGCTGAGTTGGAGAAGCAGGGAGGTGGTCTCTGGGAAGATAAGCTGTTGTTTTAAGGGCTTCAGCCATGTTGAATGGCCACCATAATAATTCAGCAGTTCATACCATGGCCATAACCTATCATTCCCATCTTTTGGTTGTTATAAATGGGGCGCCGTGTCTCTTAGACTTCTTCCTGCTGAACTGGGGCATTGTCTTGGGGGTGAAGGGAGTCGACAGGACGATGGTTCACGCTCATGTAGGAGTTAGTGCCAGGTGTCTCGGTAGGACTAGAAGTTTTATCATTAGTGACTGCTTGAATTGGAGATTGAAGAAACCTTGAAAAATATTTTAAAAGACAGAACGTTATGAGTACATGTCATCATGATTAAAGGACAAGGGAGGGGAATCAAGGGGGTGGGCGGGTCTGTGATCTGACTGTCATTTTATCATGACTATGTTGAAGAGGAGGAGTATCAGTCTTTACTGCAACACAACTATATAGATTTTGTTAAACTTTGTCTTGTGTTAGTGTGTAAGTGTGTGGAGACATGGAGTCTATCTACCGTGTTGTCTAGTTATTTAAAAAGGTAGGCTACTGCCTGAAAAGATGGTCTCCTTTTATGTTGTAAAATGCTCACTATATTGTGTCCTTGAAAAGAAGTATATAGGGTAAAGGACCAAGCTGATTTGGGTAGAGAGAGCTGGGCCCTTAGAAAGGCCTGTTGTAGCTTATGAAGGGAGGAACGTATAGGAACAGCAAGGTCAGGGGGTCCATTGCCAAGACCTGTCAGTTACATTTCTCATTGCTAAGACAAGATACTATGTGCCCAAAGCTAAGAATGGAGAAATAAAGTTAGCTCACAGTGTATAGAGATTTTAGCCCATAGTTGGTTGGCTCCAAGGCAGGGGCACATGGCAGAGAGGCAAAAGTTCCTGGTGGCAAAAGACATCAAAAGCATCAAGGAAAGGATAGAGACAGCACTAACGTTTCTGTCCCTTGCATTGTGAGGGGCTCTCTGTCCTAGGTGTGACAGTCACACCTGTAATCCCAGCATTGGACTTTGAATCAATCACAAACTCTAGGTTTAGCTGCCTCTGAAAAGTGCTGCCCATCCCCAGGGCCGTATGAGGCATTGTAAGGACACCCAGACACGTAACAGGAACCATACTGTGGTCCTACAGCTAACCCGGTGTTTAGCTTCATTGGACTACGTTCTCCTTTCCAGTTCGTAACATGAGGCAACGACTCCCAGGCTGGAAGCTCTGGTGCCTGTGCCTTCAGATCCCTATGCCTGGAACTATTGTCAAGGCTGCTTCAGAGCCCGGCGGTTCAGCAGGGCCATGCTGAGGGTTGCTGCTGCGTCCTGAGTGCGCTTGACGGAGGTGTAGAGGAAACAGCCGCTGCCACCCCGTCCTCTGCATTCATAGTGCTAAGGAGGAGACACAGACTCAGACAGCATTGGTTTTCCTTGCGAAAAATGTGGCCAGTGATGGGCTGGTAACAATACATTTACTTTAGAGTGCCCACATCAGAAATTGTATGATATTATGTTAATGAGGGCAGTAGCTTGGTAAGACAGCTCCTAGAAGCCATGTTTGGACCAATGGCTGCTGAGGATGAGCTCTGTATCCTAAAGATACCAGCACCAGCAGCAGAAGGGAACCTCAAGGAGAAAGCACAGCCCTGCACTGCCTACCACCCTTGCCAGCTGGTGCTACTGCTGGTGTAATGACAGGGTAAGGTGAAAAGAGAGGCAGTGCAGGGCAGAGTGCTTCGGCTTATCTTCGAGGGAGTCCTCTGTGTGCTGGCCCCTTCTGTTGTGAATGTGACAGGTTTGAGTGCAAAGCCAAGGCATGGTACCCTCTAACCATGAGGAGTGTTTGCCACTATGCTCAGCTCATCCTAGGCTCCCAGTGTGCTCACTCCTGTCCACAGTCATTTTCCCTGACCTGGCAGGCTGGCTTCCTTTTAGTCATCATCACTTTCTCAAGGAAATGTGTCATGTACCCTAAACTAAGACAGGACGTTCTACTAAATGGACCTTTGATCCTAGGACTTAATCTTTAGCACTTGGGATTGTAGAACCAGTGGCCTTGTCACCTCTGTCTTCCATTGACTATCACATTGCTTACCATGCAGGAGTTGCACATTAAATGTTTATTGATTGCATAAATGAGCAGCTCCTTCCCTAAAAGACAGTTCATAGAGGACAACTTGGGGTGTGGCTCGCCCTAGAACCACATATGGTTAAAATCAGTACACTTGACTGCATTTCTCATTGATGATTGTTAGTCATACCTTGAATAACTAATATTTCACCAAGATTGTTTAGAAACAAAAGTGAGTTGGTTTCTAGCCTTGCTTGACTTTGTCGTATCAGCCATGCCTTTAAGAACCCTATTGTGCACAGAATTTTCTTATAGGTAAGGCCATTACCATCTCCAATTAAGTACAGTGCCCTAGGAGTCAGTTCCCCCGTCCAGAAGGCTTACACATGTCCTTTTCTTTCCAGTCAAGCTTCAGCACCTTATCATGCATTCTGTCCCTTTCTCCTCTCTGGACCTTTCCTAAACTCCTACAATAGCAATGTAGCCTGGATCCACAATTGATCAACTTGTAATTCCTAAACTCTGAGCTTCAGTGATCCCATCTGTAAAATAGAGCCTACCACACAGGTGGTTGTAAGGGTCAAGTGAAATGACATATAATAGGACCTTGGTACTTGTCACTTGTTAATTGATTCCATAAGGCCAGACACAACAAATATAAAAAATGACAAGTACCAAATAAATTATTTTGGCTGAAAAGGGTAGCAAACGGTGAGGCAGTGGGCCTCAACAAGTTCTACCCTGCATGTTGAGTGCCAAACAAAGAAGTATAGGGACCAAATTTTCATGGCAAAATATGTTGAGTACTGAGTTTGACAAGTTTCAAAGCAGTTTCATAGCAGTGTATGACTGCATACAAGTGGCCAACTAAATCAGTCATTTCTGTGTGAATGGGTTCCACCAACTGTGGGTTGAAAGCATGCAGCAAGAGACTTGTGCCTGTACTAAACATGAGCAGATTCTTATTCCCTAAGCAACATAGTATTGCCCCTACTTATATGGCATTTACATTGTATTAGGTATTATAAGCTATCAAGAAGTAATTTAAAGTATAAGGAGAGTGCCCATTGCTTGTATGCATGCACTCTGTGTGCAGGCTAGTACTCATCAGTGTCAATTGCCTCATGACTTGCTAGCCTTTCCAGTCAAAACAGTTCATTTGGTAATTTCACTTTTGGAACTCATCACACCTTCTGGAACCAATTAACAAGTACCAGGGTACCACTGTATGCACTTTTAACATGTGTTCTCATTGTTTGTGTGTGGTACTGGGAATTGAATGCTGGACCTTTTTATTAAGCTGTATCTCTACCCCCTTTTTTTAACTTAGTGAAACAGAGTCTCACTAAATTACCCATGCTAGACCTGAACTTCTGATCTTCCTGCCTCAACACCTCTTAATGCTGGGTTACAGGTGTGTACCACATCAGGCCGATGTGTTAATTTTTCCACTCTTCAGTTGTGCCAGCCTGGCTTTAGCCATGTATACTCAACCTTCTTAGCGGTCATGGGGAAGGCTGGGCTATGTGAGGGCTGGGAGAAGGCTGATTGTTCCACTATAACTGTGTGACATCAATATCAGGAGTCACTCCATGCTAGGTAGCAAGGTGCCATGAAACAGTTCTATTCTCAAAGCCAACAAAAGGAGTCTGGAGAGAACTTCTAGAATAAGGTGACTCTAGAGTGGAGGCCAAAAGCAAAAACTGCCTTTATAACCTGGAATTGCTGATAATTTAGTTCTTCTTTTGTGAGTTGGGATGGAGAAGGAAAAGAATTATTGTAATTGAAATCCATTCAGGTTTGCATAATAAAACCTTCAGAAATAGATCAGAGGAGGCACTTAGCTTGGGGGATGGGCTGGAAAAGAAATAATTTACCCTTGGGTGCAGTAGATTGACTGGCTGCCTCCTGGGTTATATAAAGAATAGCATAGCATATATTGTCTCCTTGGTATTAACTACTTCAGAATAGGAAGGAAAACGAAAAGAACTGGGATCCAGAAATGGCATCTGACCTTTACTTCCTGTCTCTTTTTAAAATTCTTACTAAAATAGGTCCAATTTTCCTTGTATTGCCTCATTAGGTAGGTGAGTTATTGAGTTTGTAGCACTTGTAGTTAATTGCACTGTTTTAACATGGTTCCCCTGGAGGCTGTTAGAGCTGCACAAGAGTGAGCTGCCAAGCATTGTGTAGGTGTGCATTGTGCAGGCTAGGATTTGCACACATTTCTGCCTTATCAGCAGTGACAGCAGTTGGTAACAGGTCAGTGCTTTGAAGAATACTCTTCTGTCATTTTTAGAGAATTGTGAGTGATTCTGGTAGATTCCAGGCATCGAGAAGCATATAGTTCCTCGTGTTTCTGGGAGTCCTAATATGGAGAAAATGCAAGCCAGAGCTCCCATACCACCTACTAGCATTCTGAGAGGGAAATGGCAAAACCCTCCCTACAGCCAGAAGAGAGGGAAGTTTAGTCAACACAGGCAAAAAGAAATATATTTCAGGTCTCTAGTGTGATAGTGACATTTGAGGCCAACTTCTGTCAGGGTAACAATGACCCTAGGGTATGACAGTTCTGTGTAGACAGGACCTAGAATGGAGTGTTTGTCTTTGGAGGCTGCTCTTCTAGGGTTCCCTCTCCAGGTCACCTTCCTCTGCTGCCATCATTCTCACCTGGACCCATGGTGCTATAATGAGGCAACACAAGGAAAATTGGACCTATGTACTGGCCTGGGTATTCTCATTTGCTCCTTGCAGCTTTAACCTCTGTGTCTCTGCTGTGACACCAGATCTTAAGCTTCATTTTCTCTCTAAATCTGTGGTTACCATGGCTAATAACCAGCAGATAACTCCACATGCATTGCATTTAAACTCAGGTTGTTCAAAAACATACTTGTTGTTGCATTGCTCACCCATCCCACTTTTCTGCTTGTCCTGCCCTGTCAAGTAGCATGTCTTTCATCACCACCTACAGTGAAAATCAACACCCCATGCTTAACTCTAATATTTTCCATGTGTACCTGATATTAAGTCCTATGAATTCTGCCTCATAAAAATCTCTTGACTCAGTCCTCTCAGTCCCACTGCTGCTGTGTCTGTCCTCATCACCTGTATGAACTTCCCTGTACCCTTAATAACTTTTTACTGACCAGTTTCCATGTCCTTTTAAAATCAGAGTTACCACTCAGCTAAGTGAGACACTCTCAGTCCTCAACAAATTTAGTAAGGAAGTTTAATAAGGAAGGAAGGAAACAGACATGGGGGAGAAAGCAATTTTACAGATACCTACCACTAAACTGTATGAGCAATTACAAAGACAAAACAGATGATAGTGCTCCATTATTAAGGGGAAGAAGAGAGCAAGAATGCTCCAAAAAGAAGGTGGAAGGCAGATGATGGCACAGGTTAAAACAGGATGTTGTAATTTTAGCCCACCAGCTCATGTGTAATTACTACTATACTCAGCATCTACAAGAGTGTTTTTATATATCTGATCATATTGGGTCCTTACAACAGCCCTACAAGGTCAGTGTTGTTTCTCATTCTGAAGGTGGGGAAATTATAAACTTCAGAAAATTCATCACTTTAGGTCACACACTTGATAAGCAGCTGAAGGGGGATGCAGATTCCCACAGGGGCTTTTTTTGTTTTGCTTTTGTTTGTTTGTTTTTTAGTAAGGGTTACAGGATCTCACTATGTCAGACTCATAGTGATCCACCTGTGTTCAGCCTCCCAAAGATCTGGGATTACAGGCGCACACCACCATGTGCAGTCTCAGTCACCATCTCAGCATACCCCTGGGGCATGGCTGGCACAGCAGGCCAGGAATTGAACTCTGGCTGGCCAGGTCAGTCTGCCTAAACAGGCACTTTAATCTGCTGAGCTATTTGGCCGGCCCTTCCCTCAGTTTTTTTGCAGAAGTCTCACACTCCTTTCACAAACGCAGGGGCCCAGGAAATGGCTCGGTAGAATAAGTGCTTGCCTGGCAAGCACAAGGGCCTGAGTTCAATCCCCAGTTCTGCCAAAAAAAAAAAAAAAAAAATCATTTCACAAAGGCATTGCCATTAGTGTTTGCTCACAGGTCCAAAGTGGCTTGTTCTCTCAATTGCTGGAATATCAAAAGAGTTCTTGATCATGAGATCTTGGTCATTATTCTGGCACTTTGGGAGTCATCATGGTGGTAGGGACTGTAACTTATCCTTTTGAATTGCACAAATTCTTAGGAACAAATGGCAAGTGACCTGGTAAAATTATTATTAAGCATTTCTAATATCTATCATATTGCTCAGTGCATACGAATGCTCACTGCATTGTAAATGCTTAACTAAATACTGAGTAACTTAATAAATTAACCTCTTTTTAACACCTACATCCTATGAATTGGCTGTAGTCAAAATCACCTACCAATAGTTACAAGCATTGTGGAATTCATAGTACTATGGTATCCAATTTATGATTCTACTGTGAGGCAGCTTGCTTAGCATCTGTCTGTACTAGTGTTCAATACATAGTTATTTCTTCATCTAGAATAGCGTTAACACCTTCTTGGATTGTTGTGAGACTTGAGTGACATCTGCAAATCTAACATACTAAGGCAGGGAGTTATAAATCTTAGTTTATTATGGATCATTATTTTAATACTGACCCCAGACAATAATAAATGTTATACTAGGTTTTGTGGAAACCCAGAAGGAAGAGTATCCTAAGGATTTTGGAAAGGCTTAAAAGAGGAAATGCCATTTGAGTGTTCTTTGAAGGATGAATAGTAGTTTGTGCCTATATTGTTGAGGAGAGTGGAAATAGGCAAGTTCAGTGGCAATGGATATAAAGAAGCTTAGCTAGTTACTATGATAAGGGTTATGGATTAAAATGAGATTTGGGGCCAGACTTGGTGGCACATACCTGTAATCCCAGCATTCTGAGGCATTAAGATTGCTTCGAGTTTGAGGCCAGCCTGGGCTCCTGGATGAGTTCAAGGCCAGCCTAAACTGCATTGTGAAAACCTATCTCAAAAAGACCAAACAAAAAAAAGAAAAGAAAGATGAGACTTGGCTTGTTGTACTGGTGCTCCTATTTACAAGTTCTGTGACTCTGGGAAAATTGCTTAACTTCTCTAAACCAATATTTTCCCCAATTATAAAATTGGGATAATGTTAGGATTTATCTCATAAGGATGATAGAAGTTTAAAGGAAATAGTGTAGATTAAATGCTTAATACAGGGCAAGGGAGATAGCTCAGTAGAGTAAGTACTTGCCTGGCAATCACAAGGTCATGAGTTCCATTCCTGGTACCACTACAGATTAAGTATCATGCTTCATTATTATCAATCACTTGAAAGAGACCGGAATTATGTTCCTCTTCTTTATATGTGCTAGTGATTTAAGAAGTATATACATACCTGAAAAAAAATTTTCCTTCCCAAATCTGCCAGTCTTGGAGTTGGGCTGTGAATATGCCAGTCCTTTGTAGAATGTAATAGCAAAACCTACCCAGAGAGAATATGGCAAGGAGCCCCAAATCTCCATTTTCTTGTATATAAGCATATAAACGTGATTTCAAAGATTCTTTTCTCCATTTTTGTATTTTCCAAACTTGAAACATTGCAAGAGGTAGTAATAGCAATCAGAACAATGAGCAAGTGAAGAGTAAACAGTACTTAATTTTGAGAGTGGCATCTAGCCATGTACTAACCACTTTTTGTTAAATAAGGATGAAATACCGTTTTTTGTTGCTATTTGAAAACCTTGTAATTGAATAGTTTCTGGATCAATTCATTTTCTTTCCCTCCAGCTATTTGTCTCATTTCTGACCTCAGATAACAAAATAGAAGGATGCTGAAATAAGCAGTGTGCTTAGGTTTGGAGTTTCTCTCCTCAGCTTGAGGGCATGTTGTTGAGTGCTGCACATCTGGCTTGCTATCTGGTTCAAGTTGTTAAGGACTTACCCACAGGCCTTTCCCAAGTAGAGCACAGCACACTTGTTTGCCATTAAGAAAGACAGACGAAGAATGTATTTGCCATCCTGGAAGCAACTCTTTTATTTTTGAGAGGAGAAGAAAATAGGCTCAGTGTACATTTATTAGCATCAACTGATGTACTCAGGGATTCACAGATGTCCATAATTTATGAATTAGGCATTTTTATCTTCTTTTTATAGGTGAGCCTCAGAGAGGTTACTAAAGACCTTTTGGTAGGTAAGTGATAGCAGAAGAATTTGAACTCTTCTGCAAACAACACAGTGGCTCTGGGTCTTCTGGATTGCAATCCACAGGCAGCATAGGGTCATTGGAGGAGGGGTGTTTTTTTTTAGGCAGATAGATCTGGCCTCAAATGCCAGCTCTACACACCAACCAGCTAGTGGCCATGGGCAAATTATTTATTTTCTTTGAACCTTAAATTCCTCTTGAAACAGACCTGATAAAACCTTCCCAAAATATTCTTCAAGGAGTAACAACTGTGATCATGTAGACATTCAAAATGATAACATAGTCAGTGCTTATTAACTTCCTTTCAGAAAGTCATCCCAGTTTCAATATTTACTTACAGAATGCAAGCTTTCTTTTGTGGGTATAAAGTCCAGCTATGAACCAGAACTCCATGAGGATGGGCTGGGTTGAGTAGGGAACTACCAGAGAGAACAGACAGCTACTGTTATTCATGCTATCTTATTTCCCTGCACCATCAGTTATGTTATTAGCTGTTGCAGCCCTGTGCATATTCATTACTGTTTCAATGTACCAGACACCTCCATTTTGGCTCCAGGCCCCCATTCTAGACTGCCCTTGCAGAGGGGTCTATTGCTATGAACTGGACCCATAAGGGAGGTAGGTAAGGCCTTATTCATTCTTTCCATAGACAAACCACTGGTACTTGCTTTATGCCAGACTTAGTGTTTAGATGGAAGGTGAAGAGGCTTAACAGCCCAGCAAGGGAGACCTAGAAACCCACATTTAGCTTACAAGTAATGAAAGATGAGTGAGCTCACAGCCTGGTGAGGAAACACACATAGAAACCTGCATTTATGTTACTAGGTAAGATACAGAAGGAAGTGTGAGGCCCTGTGGAGCATGGAAAAGAGCTTCTGATGAAATCTGGGTGGTATAAGAACAGGTAGAGTGGGCTGGGGAGATAGCTCAGTAGAATAAGCATTTGCCTAGCAAGTATAGGGTCCTGAGTTCAATCCCCAGTACTGCAAAAAAAACAACAAAAAGAAAGAACCAGTGGAGTTAGGAATAGCTCTCCCTGATCCTTACCCCCAAGTAAAGCTGCTGAGCCAAACCTTTGGTAGGTGTTGATCAGGCAAAGAAGTAGTATGTATGAAATAAAAGTTGAAAGATACTGATCTTACGTTATTATTCAAAAAGACTCCCTCCTATTTTTACAGGTCATTGATATAGCACTAATTTCAGTTATTTGATTATTTCAACTATTATAAGCACAAATTCAATTTTCATATTGAGGATAAAAATGGGGAAAGTAAAGGAGAAGCATTTATTACTCCTGTTTTTCTTTTGTGTTTTTCACTTTGCCAAGAAGAAACTTAGCTTTTTAGCAACAGCACCAGCTGAATTCTTATTTGGAAATAGAATTTTCTTCTGGTGTGTTTGTTATTTTGTCAGTGTGACTGTGTTTGTTTTCATTTATAATCTTGATTAAATTTTATAGAAATGGTTTAGTATATAATTGTCTCTTTTATAGAAGTAAAACAAATACTTGCAGTATAGAAGCAGCAGTAGAGAAATAGGCAGATCATTTTAGGTTATTTCTGTAACACTTTTAGTTAGTGCCAAAATACTGAAATAACTTGGAAGCTAAGCGGTAATTAATTGTGGACCATGGATAACTGCAGTTGAACACATACTGTCTAATGGGCTCTGCTTCTTATTTTTACCATTTAGGGGCCACTTTTGTTCTTAATACTCCAATAGGCTTTTACATATTTTATCTCATTTCACCTGATCCTTAACAGTACGATGGTGTGTGTCATTGCCGATACTTTCAGATGAGAACACTGAGGCTCAGGGAACTTGACATGTTCCCAAGATCACACATGGCCCTGCTAGGAATTGAAACTAGGATTTTTTTTATGGTTTCCAAAAACTCTGTTTCCACATGCTCTTCTGAGTGTGTAATTATAGATGCAGATTACTCATTTGTAGTGAGCCTAATTTAAAACTGCTTGGTATCTTTTCCTATCCTATTTCTTTGTCAGTTGTGCAGCCACCAGTACTGCATAAATAACCTTCATTTCTCAGCCCTAAACCATTTGCCTTCCCTGACTTTGTTAGCTTTTTGTTGGCTTCATACTTAGGATCTAGCTGCCTACTGTATCCTGTCTACTCATGCCCTTCCACAGCTGGTGCTCAGCACTGCACAGCCTCTAGTTACTGTCCCCAACACACCGTCACCTTGCAGTTGCCTGACCTTGGCACTCAGGCCTCTCCCTTGACAAACCCCCAAGAGACATAAATGTGTACCTTTTTATTTGCTGATTCCTGTCACTTGGAGAGCTTTGGCAAAATACCCAGACTAGGCCCCACTTCAGGAAATCCCAAGGACTGGAGCTTCAAGCATCAGTATTTCTAAAAGGTTCCAGATTCTGTTGCTCAGCTAATATTGAAACACTGGCCAGAATGCCCAGAGCACAAGTCTTGGTAAGCAGTCTTTATACCTTCTCTGTCAAGACAAGATTCATGACATGTGCATCTTTTGGGAAGCTTATTTAAAGCAGTTCTATTACTCTTTCTGAATAAACCAATACAGAAAATTCAAAACGTGTGGCGAAGGATGGAAGGAAAGTAAAAATTATCCCCAGCTTCACACCTGGAGTTAATTTTTGGAAATATGGATACCATGCATTCAAAATCCATTTTGGAGTGGAAGCTGTATTCTGTGCAATTATGTATGAAAGGAATCCTCATGTATATCTACTTTAAAATTACTGTTTTTGCTGTCTGGGGCAAGTTTGACAGTCATTAGCTTTTAATACAGTCAGGGAACCAGACTGTGTGTAGAAGACAGGCCAAATCTCAGGTGAAATGATTAGGACGTGACAGCAACTTGGAGATAAGCTGTGCTTAGGTGGTAATGGTGGCTCTTCCAAGTAGTATTGTAAATGTGCTCAGACTTCAGGATGGTAAGGAAATGAATTGTGAACTAAAGGCGTAGTATGTCCAAGTTCATTTGGTTATGGCATAAGAAGTAAAGCTGCCTTTCAGATGGTATTTTTTTTAATGCATAAATATTTGAATATGTTAGACATGTTAACATGTAACAGAAGATATAATGTGGGAAGAGAAAAACTAAAAATCATCTTATATACATTTCACTGTTCATAAAGAATACAATTACATGTGTGAGGTGTTTATTAGTGTCCTTTTTCCTGAACTTTTGTAATATTGGTTGTGATTTTTATATGCAGCAACCTACAGGTTGCTCAGGAAATGTTCTGTGTATGTAATCATATTGCAATCTTGTTTTTTGATGTATTTTTTTTTAATATAATAGGAAAATGTCTGGCTTGCTTCTGTAGCCAGATTGATTTTGCTTGTGGGTGTCCAGGTGCTGATGAGCTGTAATTAGCATAAGAAGGAGGCTGGGAAGATGTAGCCAAACAAAGGATCCCAGAAGAGATTATTTTCAGCTCTCAGTTTGGAGAGAAACAGCCCTTTGCTCTGTTAGAGAAAGTGTGTGTTGGGTTGTGTGGGTCACCACTGAGGGAGGAATTGAATCTTGCTGTGAACTGGTGGAAAGGGGTGATTTCTGTAACTGAGCATGTGTTTGTGAAAAGTGACTTTAGATACCTTCAGTAGCCTAGAAGCAAAGAGCCCTGAGCTGTTTTAGAAGGCTAGATTTGCATTTCTCTCCAAACTCTTGTGCTTGGGTTCTGTGACTTGGGCAAGTCATTTGCTTTCTCTGAACCTCAGTTTTCTTACCTTTATGATGGAGACAGTAATATTTCATAGCATGTGGGAGAGTACACTGTACACTATAGAATTAGGCACAAGTGTTCAGGGAAGGTGCTGTGTATCTCATTCAGTGTTCCGCCCTGTATCTTCTATATCCCTTGTACTTATTCTTTGTAACACTGTTTTCCTCATCCCTGGCTGTGAAGGAGAAAGAAAAAGATTGTTAATGCATTCTCTACTTAGTGCAGGGTTACCATAAAACAAATTAAGCATATTATTTTGATAATCACTAAAAAGTATTCCCACAACTTCCTTCAATGTATTGATTACCAGTAAATCAACTTCTAGAATAACAGTATTTGCTACACCACTTCACAAACTGATTTTCCGAAAGTATGAAATCACTGCTGGTGATAGTGGTGACTCACATTTATAGAGTGTGTTCCTGTGTGTGCATGATGTCATTGTCCCAGACCTATGTGTGGTATCATTAGCTTGTTTTATTACTAAGGCAGTACCCTCAAAGAAGTTAAGTACTTTTTCAAATTGTACATACTATTTTAAATTAATATCTGCAAAAACCTAACACCATAATTTTTAATCTGTGCTTCCATCTCTCAAGGAGACATCTAAAACCAGAAAGCTAAATGACTTTTAATCACCAAGGCAACAATCCAGTAACTAGCTATTTCTAGAAATAGCAGAGGAAAATTCATGATACTGACAGGGCAGGAAAGCTCTGTTACCAAGGGTCTGAGGCCGTGTGTGTGTGGGGGGGGGGGGTCAATATAAGACGTAAATTTTTTTGTAACTTCATTCCTAATTTTTGGAACAATGAACCATGTTCTAATAAGGTTTTTCTGTAATTCTTTTTCATATTGAATTAGAGGTACTTTTCTAAACTCTCAGCTTGGCAGGAATCTTCGTAGCAGTGTAGTTGGATAAGCACAGCTTTTAGAATATGCAGACTTGAGTTCAAGTCATTTCTCAGCTCA
>PVKA01039108.1:0-11482 GCA_004027165.1 Ctenomys sociabilis
AAAAAAAAAAAAAGGAAAAAAACAAAACACACACACAACCAGTACAGTATCTATCTATAAATGTGGTGAATACAATTGGTTTGCTAAGTGATGAAATGTCCTATAGCTAAAACCAGATGGCTGCTTAGGACACATTTTGTTAGTACAGTTTTTGAGTGGAGAGTTTTTCATCATTAATGAAGAATGAAAAAAACTTATAACTTGTT
The DNA here is from genome assembly GCA_004027165.1 of Ctenomys sociabilis. Classification (NCBI taxonomy): domain Eukaryota; kingdom Metazoa; phylum Chordata; class Mammalia; order Rodentia; family Ctenomyidae; genus Ctenomys; species Ctenomys sociabilis. Next base: position 207 of record PVKA01039108.1, read on the forward strand.
GACTTTAATTTTAGATTTGACTTCAACAACAAATAAAGTCATTGGAGCTCTAAAAAAAAAAAAAAAAATGCGCATACCAGCCCCTTGAGCAAATTCAGTCAGGCACGTAATATGGCGGTTGGATTCCCAGCTGCAAAAGCTGCACCAGACCTGCCCTTAGGCAACCCAGAAGTGCGGCCAGAAAAGAAAAACTCCTCAAAGAATGTGCATACAAGATAACAACTTGTATATATATATATATAAAACAAACAACAAAAAACACACACACAATAAAGATGCAAGGGGATTTTATTTTATTTTTATTTTTATTTTTATTTATTTATTTATTTATTTTTTGTCTTTTTTGAGACAGGGTCTCACTGTGCAGTTCAGGCTGGCCTTAAGTTCACTTTGTAGCTCAGGCTGGTCTCGAACTCACAACAATCCTCCTGCCTCAGCCTCCCTAGTGCTGGGATTACAGGCATGCGCCACCACGCCCGGCTTAATTTTTATTTTTTTGTTGTTACAACTACATTTATTTTCCTACAGCTAATCTTTCTATAGCTTCAACAAATTTGCTTAAAGTGAAGCACGAGGTTAGAACTGGATCACTTGGCCCTTTCTCTTCTTGTCTCCTCCCAGTTCACAATGCTTGCATCTCTTCATGGCCAGCGTTCTCTTCGATCTGCAGCTGGGCTCCACGCACTCAAGCCTCAGCACAATCTTCTTGGTCGTCTTAGCCTCTTCCGGAAGATGGGTTTCGTTTGCCCATCGTAGCCACTCTGCTTCCGACTGTAGCGCCTCTTTCCTTGGGCATACAGGGAATCCTTGCCCTTCTTATACTGGGTCGCTTTGTGAAGCTGACGCTTGCCACACTTCTTACAGAAAGTCCTTCGGGTTTTAGGTACATCGACCATCTTGGTGGTAGAGCTGTTTAACCGAAGAAAGCGAGAAGCCCAGCGACCTAACTCAACGCCCCACGCCGCTCGCGCCTCACCGGAAAGGCGCAAGGGGATTTTAATTTTATTTTTCTTTATTTATTTGATAAGGGGCTCTTGTGCAATTTTGCTCTAACTCTGCTCCACGCTGCCTGCTGATATTGCTGATGTCTTGACCATATGTTCTTTTTTTTTTTTTTTTTTTTTTTTTTTGGTAGAACCAGGGATTGAACTGAGGCCCTTGTGCTTGCAAGTGCATATTCCACTGAGCCATCTCCCGGCCCACTGACCATGGTTCTTAACCTTGGGTACCCACTTGAGACGACAACTGGCAGAGTGTGCAGGATGGCCACCCTGTGGCAACTGTGCATGGAAACAGTGCCTGAAGGCGAGGGGCAGCCCTGGGGAGGGACTGACGAGTGCCGCACAGCCGCCCTGTGGCTGCCTATGGCCTCCTCCTTGGCAGGTCAGAGGGGCCCGGAGGCCTGGGAAGCAGTTCCTTTGGAGCCCGGGGATGTCCTGCAAACTTTAGAAGGCACAGACAGATCTTTCCTCCGTACCCCTGTGAAACAGTGTGGCGTGGGAGGCTCGGCAGGCCTTCATTCTCTTCCAAAGCGTCTTGGTTACTTCTCTCTTGCTGGGACAAAATGTCCAGTGCTCAAAATCAAGGAAGAGAAGGTTGATTTAGCTCACAGTTTGTGGAGATTGCAGTCAATAATTATCTGGCTCCAGGGCCGGGTGGTGTGGCACAGGGTTAACAGTTCAAGGTGACGGAAGAGAGCGGAAAAGGCAAGACCTGGGGGGAGCCCTCGCTTATGCTGCAAGCAGCCTCTGCCCTGCAAGTGCGGCGCTCACCCCATCTGTACCCTCCTCTTGCACAGGATGAGGATGTTGACGCGAGGGCCACTGGACCAGTGGCAGCAGATGGAGGAGGTCCTTGAGCAGTGGCTGGATGCTGTGGAGCTTGTTTCAGGCCCAGGAAGCACTGCTCCCTCCAGAAATGAAGTATAAGTCCTCATGTCTGAGAAAGTCCTCTGGATATGCACGCTAGGCCTGCTATTCATCGAAAGATGGAGGATTAGAAGGGCCACTGGTCTCTATCCAGCAGACGACCTACATGACCTATACAGCCATGGAGTACAGGAGCTGGTGAAGCTATTAAAGCAGAGGGGGCTGGAGAGATGGCTCAGTAGAATAAGTGCTTCCCTGGCAAGCGCAAGGGCCTGAGTTCAATCCCCAGTTCTGCCAAAAAAATAAAAAAAGCAGACAGTGGGTGAAACAGTGCTGTGTAGCTGCTATGGCTGTGATAAGGCAGTATCTGTAAAAACTGTACCAGCAAGAGAGAAAAAGAAAGGTCACTCCAGGAAAGTGGGGCCAGATTCCAAGGAGAGGCCGTGGGACCACTGAAGTTTGGTCCGTCAGATCTGGATGGGCCTGCTGGCTGCCAGCGGAGCTGCAGATACGTTAGATGGGCAGCGTTTGGATGTGCTGCTGGCCCTATGGGGTGGTCACTCCCTGAGCAGCAGTACCAGCCCATGGGCCAGGGCCAGAAGGCCAGAGCAGCCCAGATGAAGTAGAAGTGACATGGGCCTCCTTTTACCCCAATTAGGAGGCAGGCTGAGGTACTCAGGCCTTGGGGCTCCTGGGAGCGCAGAGGCCACACATGGAATTGACTACTTACTGATCCCCCCAAATGTGTAGCATGCACTAGGGTTAGTGGACACTGGAGCTGCATCAGTGCTAAGATACGGCAACCCAGACCACATTACAGGAGGTGCTGTAGGCACAGAAAGGTTTGGAGGTCACATCATGGTCTGGAAGCCCAGGTGACTTTAGGTACCAGGCACTTGGCCCCAGGCCTGTATGATGTTTGTTTCCCAGGTTTCTGAACACAAGCTGGCTGTGGACACACTTACCGGTGCTCAGCTCGATACCCCATGGGGGAGAGTTCTGACTGTGAATTTGTGCAGTAGAAACAGGAGTCTGTGGGCATTCATACCTAACACCCTGAGCCTCCCACATGTCACACGGGTTGTGTGCGTGAAGCAGCACCAGCCACCTGCAAGTCGTGAGGCAATGGGACAGAATAGCTTGAAATTAGAAAAAGCAGGGGTGGGCTGGGAGATAGCTCAGCAGCAGAAGTATCTGTCTGGCAAAGTGCAAGGTCCTGAATTCAATCCCAGTACTGAAAAAAAGAAAAGAAAACCTGGTCAGATAGCGCAGCCAATTAAATGGCCTGCTTAGGCAGACACAGAGACCAGGGTTGGATCTCTGGAGTGCTGTGCCGACCCTGCCCCTGGGGCGTGCTGAGACGGCACAGTGCTGCATGTCTGCAATCCCAGGGCTTGGAAGGCTGAAAACAGGACGGTCGCTACGAGTCCAATCTGTGTACTGAGACCCTGTAGAGCTTGTACTAGGTTTGGGGAGATGGCTTAGAGGAATAAGCGCTTCCTTGGCAAGAGCAAGGGCCTGAGTTCAATTCCCAGTTCTGCCAAAAAAAAAAGAGCCTGTACTAAATACAAATAAACAAATGTAGTTTTGCAAAACCACACATTTCTTGATTTGTTAATTACAAAACAAGGAGATATTTGTGATCTGTTACATATAAAATGTTATATTTACATACTTCTGACCTTTGAGGGGGTGGGATGTGGGGAACCAGTCAGGCTGCTCCAATCTCAGGGGTATCTAAGGTCACCTGAGGACATGACCCCACTTATCTAGCATACGCAATGGGACAGAGTTATGTAAACCAAGACTGTAATGTTTGATACACTGTGTCAACTTGGCTGATTTTCTCCCTGTAGTTCCAGGCTGTGGGGATGGACACTGCAGCTGCTGCTCCTCTTCTGCTTTCACCGTTTTCTGCCACCATGAGCTGCTGTCATTTGTGTTGGAGCCAGGGGAGTATAAACTGTGAGCTAAATAAACTTTTCCTTCCTTCATTTTGAGTGTCTGGTATTTGTCCCGGCAACCACTGAAGCACAGCTTCCCATTTCTCTGAGCTCTCCCCGCTGGTCTCGCCTCCTCTGGGCAGACTCTCCCCGCGTGCTCGGGCCTCTCTTAACTCAGCCCTGGTCTTCCGTGCCCCGGGTTTCAAACTGGGGATAAGGCAAGCATTTATCCTACTGAGCTTTCTCCCCAGCCCCCTGCCATCTATATTGCCTTCTGGCATCCACCAGCTGTTTTACGTATCACTGGTTGGTGACTTCCCAGGTAAAGGAACAAAGAACAGACAGGGTGCTGCCTCCAGGAATCTGCCACTACCTTGTCCTCAGCTTGCCCGAGTAACAAGGAACCAGTTTCCTTAGGCTCTGTTCTTTGTTCCTTGCTCCCTTGGGACAGTAAACTTCTGACTCAGTCACTCCAGTAGTGAGACCCTGTAGAGCCTGCACTAAATACAAATAAATAAATGTAGGATTTTTTAAGCATCCAAAAGTGAATTGATTTAACCATACTCAGCTGATAATACGGCAAGTAAGAGTATCAGTACCTGAAGCTGAATGAATAACTCATGCTGCAGCGTGCCAAATGGACTGAAAGCAAACAGTTAGGCAGAACAAGACGACGAACTTTGTCTTGTAAAAGTCAGCACCGTGGAGCCCCATACTCATCTGGGGTCTGTTCAGTGTTGTGTCTGTGATTAGGAATGCACATGGCTGGAGCTCCAGAGATCTTCCAGACTCTCCATTTACTTTTTTTTTTTTTTTTTTTTTTTTTTTTTTTTTTTTTGCAGAACTGGGGATTGAACTCAGGCCCTTGTGCTTCCAGGGAAGCACTTATTCCACTGAGCCATCTCCCCGGCCCCTAGGACTCTCCATTTAAGCCCTGAGCAACTGCGGGCTCAATGTAACACTTGTGCTGAGTTACTCTCCGCACTAAGCTATCATCTGTGCAGGTCCCTTTGTGTGTGTGAGGTAATCGTTCAAACCAGGGATCCTTGGCAATCCTTAGGGCCACTCGACACTTCTGTCCCAATTTCTCAGTACCCACCATGGCACAGTCAGTCATACGAGGGATCCACTTGGCACACGGAGAGTCCATCTTCGATTGTACCAAGTCCAACTCGGCTTTGATGGAAAAGTTGATAAAGTTGGTATCAACCAGGATATGATAAGGTGGGCCCGGCTGTGTGTTATCCTGGAAGAATAAGCAGGAAGGATGTTGGGGGACTTCCTTTCCTTTAGAGCACTGGGATCTTTCTTTTTAGGTTTTAATCTGTCCTGTTCTTCGAGCCCCTCATCTCTGAGACCAAGCATTCCCTTCATGGCCGCATACTTTCTCACTTTCTTTTGTTTTCCCGTGTTCATGTTGCCATCCTATTTCTTCCAGAATGAATGTAGTTTTGCAAAACCACACATTTCTTGATTTTTTTTTTTAATTTTTATTTTTTGGCAGAACTGGGGATTGAACTGAGGCCTTTATGCTTGCCAGGGAAGACCTTATTCCACTGAGCCGTCTCCCCCACTCCTGGCCTCTTGATTTGTTAACTACAAAGCAAGGCGATATTTGTGCCCTGTTGCATATAGAATGTTATATTTGCATAGTTCTGACCCTTGAAGGGGAGGGATTTGGGGAACCACTCAGGCTGCCCCAAATCTCGGGGGTATCTATGGATACCTGGGGGTGTGACCCTGCCTATCCAGCATACAAATGGGACACAGTTACATAATGAAGACTTAGCCCAGGTAAACATACGTGGCCTGGTTAGAGCACTGCGCAAGAATATACACGTGAGGTGACAACCTGTATAAAAATACACAGTAAAGATGCAGGGGCTCTTGTCCTGCTGTCTCGGCCATGGTGCATGGTGCTCGCTGCTGCTGTGCTTCTTGCGCATGCGCACTGTTCAACATGGGCTCTCAGCTCAGCGGACTAAAGTGGCCGGGATTTGGTCCGTGTTGTGCTGAGCCATCCCTGCCCCCAGGGAGCCCTGAGACCACGACTGAGACCGGGTATAGAGGTGCGCGTCTGTAATCCCAGCGCTTGGAAGGCTGAAAACAGGAGGATCACTACAAGTCCAGTCTGTAGAGTAAGACCCTGTAGACTCTGTCCTAAATACAAAAAAAAAAAAAAAAAAAAAAAAAAAAAAACCTTGGGATCTCTTCTTTGAACATCTGTCTCCCTTGGGTCTTCCCATACTCAGTGAGCTGACAAAAGTATGTGTAACAGAAGGAACCAATGTAGGACCAAATATCAGATGTAGCTGGGTATGGTGATACACACCTATAATCCCAGAATTTGGGAAGCTGGGGCAAGAAGATTGCCATGAGTTCAAGGCCAGCCTTGGCAACAATAAGCAAATTCAAGCCCAGCCTGAACTGCACAATGAGACCCTACCTCAAAAAAAAGAACATCATATATAGAAGACAGGATTACATCTGGCAATCACGAAAGGAAAGATTTCCTCAAAATAGCAAAGGACTACACATACACACACATAAAAATAATAGTCAGTCCCACAGCTGCAGGATGATGCAGAGAAGAAGAGCGGAAGATTGATTGGTATCAATGAACAAAAGCAAGAAATGGCACAAATGATGAAAAATACTGTTCATAGAATATCAGAAAACTCACCAAATAGAGAAAAAGAACTTGATATCCAGAAAATTGAGGCATATAGAATTCCAACTGACCATGATTTTTTTTTTAAAATGTACATCATTAATAGTCAAGATTACACAATTCAGTACAAAAACAGAACATTAAAAGCTGTTAGAGAAAAGAAACAAATCACCTATAAATGAAAGTCTGTCACAATTGGTGGACATCTTTCTTTTTCTTTCCTTTTATGTATTTAGTACAGGGCCTATGGGGTCACACTACACAGATCTGACTCAGAGTCATCCTTCCTGTTTTCCAGCCTCCCAAGCACTGGGATTACTGGCCTGCGCCACACACTCAGTCTCATTCGCTCTCGGGGGCTGGCCAGCACTGGCTGAAGATCAAACCCCTGGCCCCTGGCATCTGCCTAAGCAGGCATTTTAATCTGCTGAACTATCTGGCCCGCCCTAGGATCAGTGGACTTCTTAACACAAATCTTCAAATCAAAGAGAGCTTGGAGCAGAGCATTTCAAGTCCTAAAAGAAAATCTCCACGCCAGATTGCTGTAGCTCACAAAACTATCTTTCAAAATTGATGGAGGGCCGACAAGATAGCTCAGAGGACTGAGCACCTGTTTTGGCAAGATCAGGGACCAGGGTTCAATCCTTGGTCCCACATGCTGTGCTGGCCCGACCCTCAGGGTGTGCTGAGCTGGCCTCTGAGTCTGGGCGTGGTAGTGCATGCCTGTAATCCCAGCCCTGGGGAGGCTGAAAACAGAGGGATCACTATGAGTCTGAGCTGCAGAGTGAGACGCTGTACCAATTACCTAAATTTTTTTTAAAAAAGAAAAAGTATTGATGGAGAAATAATAAACTTGATTTATGAAGAACACCTGAAGAAATTAATTACCACCAAGCTAGTATTCCTAAATATTCTATAGGATGTTCTAGAAAGAGATAACAAGGATTCTAACTCCATAGCCCCAAAAGAATGAATACACTAGGCTAGGCAAACAACTAAGTGGGGGAGGAGCAAAAATAACACGGCTGTAGGGAGTGCCTAAAGCTGGAAATTGGTCACATGTGTGGAGGCAATTAAAGGCCAAAATGCCTAGAGCAGCCAAACTCTCTCCATTTTGAGAAAAACATTTTACCTGGGAACTCCAGTCATCTGTTAGTCACTAGACAACCTGTGTGTGTGATATTTAACTTTGCAGAGAATATACAGTACTCCCTCACTGTCTCATGGTTTGACTTTTTGTAGACTCACTGTTTTGTGGGTTTTCAAAAAATATTAATCTAAATTATTTATCCTGGATTTTTTGTTATATTGCAGAATTTAGTGTACATACAGTATAAATATTCTGTACTAAAATACAAAAATTCTGTTAATTGAAGAAAAAAATCTGACTAGTCCATTAATTATCCCTGAGACCCTATAATTATAAATTTCTAAAACTGCAATAGAGTTCAATTTGGTCAGAAATGTATTTGATTGCACTAATTTTGTAAAGATGTGTGTTTGTCCTGTGCATTTATTATTTGTTTTTCCGTTGTGTGAACAGATGTTCCTTTTTTATTTGAGCTCAATGATTTTTCTTTTTTTTTATTTATTACAGGGTCTGTGTTGCTTACAGGGTCTGCGTTGCTTATAGGGTCTACGTTGTTTACAGGGTCTTACTACATAGATCAGACTCAGAGTGATCCTCCTGCCTCAGCCTCCCAAGCACTGGGTTACAGGTGCGTGGCACCATGCCCAGTCTGAGCTCAATATTTTTTCTCTTTTCATCTTTTTTCCTTTTGCAGTTTTGGACTTTTTGTCCATAACACAATTTGGGTTACAGATTTAAATACCTGCTTCCACCTGATAAGGTCTACAGTGATATGAAAATTGGCTTTCTTACAGCTCAACAAAAAATTAAAATAATTAAACAAAAATCCCTTAGAATGTAGAGAGATTGTTGAATGAGACTCCAATTGGTGAATAGAAGGGTGGCCAACCTTTGTCCATTAATAAAGAGCTCCCAAGCTGGGCGTGGTGGTGCAGGCCTATAATCCCAGCACTCGGGAGGCTGAGGCAGGAGGATTGTTGTGAGTTCGAGACCAGCCTGAGCTACAAAGTGAGCTTAAGGCCAGCCTGAGCTGCATAGTGAGACCCTGTCTCAAAAAGACAAAAAAAAAAAAAAAAAAAAAAAAAAAGAGCTCCCAGTTAACTCCATAGTCTCTTGGGAGACACCCCCAATAACTTGGTCATTTGGTCAAACAGTAAAGTTTAAAAAAAAAAAATACAGTATGGTTTTCACAAAAAAAAACATGCTGTGGTACAAAAATAAATTAAGAAGGCTGCAGAAATAGCTTGCTGGTCTCAGTGCCTGCTTGGAAAGTACAGGACCTTGCACTTCCTTGGCACCACATGCTGTGCCAGCCCTGAAACTGAGTGCGGTGGCGCACGCCTGGAACCCCAGACTGGAGAGGCTGAGGCAGGACGATCACTATGAGTCTGAGCTGCATCTAATTAATTAATTAACTAAGAAATAAAAGTTTTCACATGTGTATGACAATTCTTTATTGCTAATATCACAGTACATTAAATGTATTCATGATTCCAGATGTACGAGTCTTCCAAAATGTAAGAGAAAGATTGCTTATGGGGATAACTCTCTCAGATTCAGTCCTCTGCAAACAAAAAAACCCATGTGTTACATATCCCATTGAAGGACAAACAAATTAGGTAAAAGCTTATGTTTTAAATAGAAATGACTGGTTAAAAGGGTTATGTTATGTCAAAGTGAAAAATTATGTTACAAAATGTCATCATGATTGTCATACTGCAACATAATGCATGATGTGTGTGTGTGTGTGTGTGTGCGTGTGTGTATGTGTGTGTGCGTGTGTGTGTGGCCAGCTCAGCCCACTCTGGGGGTGGGGCTGGCATGCCATATGGTGCCAGGGATTGAATCATGGTCCCTAGGCTTGCCTAACCTTGCCTAAGCAGATGCTTTAGACTGTTGAGCTCTCACTGGCCCTGGTGTTTTTTGGTTGTTGTCGTTTGTTTTAATTTTTAAATATCTTATTTTTTTAAGTAGTAAGGGTCTTTAGGGTCTCACTGCACAGATCAAACTTGGAATAATCCTCCTGCTTTCAGCCTCTCAAGCACTGGAATTGCAGGTGTGCATCACCACATCCCGTCTCAATCCTCCTCTCAGTGCACTCTGGGGTCAGGGCTGGCGGGCACGTGGGGACCGCAGCATGGTCCCTGCACCTGCCTAAGCAGGCACGTTAATCCACTTTGCTATTTGTCTAGCCCGAAACATCTTTTATTGATTGATTGATTGATTGATTGATTGATTGACTGATTTAGTGCACGGTCTCGCTGTGCAGCTCATACTCATAGTGATCCTCCTGTCTCACTCAGCCTCTGCAGTGCTGGGATTACAGGCGTGCGCCACCATGCCCAGTTTCAGGGTCAGCAGAGCACCACCCAGGGTTTGCAGCTGACATGGCGTGTGGTACCAGGGATCAAACCCAGGTTCTTGTGCTTGCCAGGCAACTGCTTAGACTTCCAAACTATCTCCCCAGCCCCTAATGTATGATTTTGACTTCTAAATTTCTAAGTAAAAATATATAACTGTTATTTGTTAATACTCTACAGGGATTTAAATATTAGAATATCCATGGTTGTTAGAAAATAATGGTCCCATTTTATGTTCTAAGGTGTTTGATATTCAGATAAGATAGTAATATTAAACTTACTGCCTCCATTACAGTGTAATTTCATCAATCTATTCTTCTGGATTTTTTTTTTTTTTTGGTGGAACCAGGGATTGAACTCAGGCTCTTGTGCTTGCTAGGGAAGCGTTTATTCCATGGAGCCATCTCCCCTGCCCCTTCTTCTGGATTTTTTTTTTTTTTTGTCTTTTTGAGACAGGGTCTCACTATGCAGTTCAGGCTGGCCTTAAGCTCACTTTGTAGCTCAGGCTGGTCTCGAACTCACAACAATCCTCCTGCCTCAGCCTCCCGAGTGCTGGGATTACAGGCATGCGCCACCATGTCCGGCTCTTCTGGATGTTTAACAACTAAGATCTGGAGACCAAAAATTGAAAAGGTAGATGGACTAAGAGGATAGCCAATATTTTGGCCCTAGCCCTCCAGAGTCAGTGGGGACCCAGGACACAGCAGAACCTCTGCTGAAACATGCTATAATGAGGTTGAGTCCCTGATTTTCTGATCAAGATTATGGGACCAGAGAGGAAAATGATTTGCTGATGTATACTGTGCCTAAGGAGAGTCATCAGGAGAGAAAATATTTCTCAAGCTTTAACAGGAATAACTTGGTCAAGCAAGGGCCATGATTCATCCAGATGGCTGACAATGACAGAAGATGTAAAAGATGCTGAACTTGGTTTCAAGATAATTCCCAAGGAGACTTAACTTACCTTGATAGATAGCACGGAACTGATTAATGCAGGTCTCACCTTAAATATCCAGCCAAAAAGTATAACCACAGATGTGGAAAACAACGCCATCCTAATATGTTAGCTGTAAAAGATTCAAATCACTAACAACTTCTGATAATTACCAGCTAGACTAGTAGCTCATTATTAGGGATTGTTGGATTGTTATTTCAAATGGCTACACGCTCCTTCCCGCCTTGCTCACCACGGCCCAGTCCACGCACCACCTGTAGAAAATAGTGAAAGAAATGACTTACAACAATGTTTTGGGGATCAAACCCAATGCTACCCAAGAATAATTTTAAAAGACTTATAGGAAACTGGCTTTTAAGTACCATCCTGATAAGAATCCAAATGAAGGT
>PVKA01039109.1:0-19721 GCA_004027165.1 Ctenomys sociabilis
AGTGTGCACCATGTGTCATCATTTGTGTAGCTAGGCATGTGTGTGAACATATGTATGTGTATATGTGTGTGTGTGTGTGTGATATGTGTGTGTGTGTGTGTGATATGTGTGTGCTCAGGGGTGTGGGTGCCCCTACCTGAGGCAGGTTGCTTATGCAGCTATCTGAGCAACTCTGTGTGCTCCCTGCACTTGGATTCAGGCCCGTGTGTCTGCACCTCTGACAACCAGGTCCCAGCTCAGCGTGTGTGCCGCACCTCACCTGCGCCTGCCGGGGCCACTTCCTCTGTGGACGCTGCTTGCACGAGTGGCACCAGCAGCACCCGCCCTGGCTCTCGCAGGCACGGTGCCCTTCCCATGTAGACACCCACTAGCTGCTCATGGTGCACGTCTCCACTGGGCTCCCCTGTGGGACTCTGCCCAGGAGCTCCAAGACCTTGCAGGGTGAGTCCAGCACACCCGGTCCCTTGTCTTTCTCTCCTTGGCCCCTGCTTCTCCAGGATCCCAGTCTCCCAGGGTTTTCTTCCAGGAGTGCACATACTTTATGAACCAGGGAGCCCTTGCAAGACTCTATCTCAGGTTCGGGGTAGGGATGGCCTGGCTGGAGGGCAACTCTGCCTTTGTTCAGAGTCTGCCCACTCTCTGGTGTGCCCCTTCCTACCTGCACTCTGCAGGAACAGAGTCCACTTATGACAGGAGCCATCCCTTCCCAGGGTCCTCCCTGAGTGTGCAGCACCTCCAGGTGCCCTGTGCCTACCTCTTCGACAGCTACTACTCCCACTATGGTCTAGGGCCACTGTGGATCCCTAAGCTTCACTCCGCACACTAACAAGTTTGATTGGATGAGGTGTGGGTCTGATTCTTCCTCCAAAGGGTCAGGCCAGCACATGCAGGCTCAGAGAAGGTGGTCAATATCCTGCTGCTCAGGGTTTTGCTGAGCTCTGCCTTCAAGGCCTAAGCATAGCTGCCTGGAATTAGGGAGAGCTCTCTGAGGTTCAAGAAAAAGCCAGACAGAGCACATGCAATTCACACCTGAGAACAAGACCAGAGCTTCCAAATTAAATACATATGCATACATTTGCATGATAGGAATAAATAATATAGGGTTAGGCATCAAGGCAAAAATAGGACCTTGTAGGGGAGTCAAATTCAGCATTTGTACCTCTCACAGTCTTACTTGCCCTTTAGCACAGTCTAGGTGGCTTAGCACAAATTACTTCACTTACCACATAGATATCACATTTGCAGGTGGGGAAACTGAGGTACAGAGGGATCAGGTAACTATTTCAATGCCATGAAGCCAGGAAGTAACAGGGTAAGACTGAGATCTGGGAAGCCTTGTTCCCAAGGCCCATATTTTTTTCTTTTTACTGGAATGAGATATTTCTCATCCCAAGGAATATAAGCGGAAGATCCTGGACTTGGGAGAATAAAAGTTGCTGCCCAAGGGTTGGATCAGGGAGAGGAAACTGAATGGCTATGTGGGGAAAAACTCAGAATACTGCCTGCATGCCTGCCTCGCCATGCAGAGGCCTCGGGGCAGGACAGCAGGAAGCTGGGCAGCTGGGCTCTGGCTCACGGAGTGGGCCAGCTGAGGTCATGGGAATTGCCAGGGAGGACAGCAGTAGTGACACATTTTCTTTCTAAAATTTCTTTTGAAATTTATTTCTTTGGTGCAGGGTCCTGCTATGCATCTCTGACTCATAGTGACCCTCCTGTCTTAGCCTCCCTAGAGCTGGGATTACAGGTGTGAGCCACCTGTTTCAGTTGCCAGCATGGTAGCCCCAGTCACCCAGGGCCAGCTGACTGAGGCTTGAACCTGCATCCCTGCACTTGCCAGGCAGGTGCTCAGGTTGCTGAGCTATCTCCCCAGCCTCGTGACACTATTCCCTAAGCAAAGACATTGGGCAGGTGCTGTGCTAATGCTCTTTGAGGGACATGTCATTCAAGCCCCAGCCTGGACAACCCATTTTAGAGATGAGCATGGGGAGGGACTGGATCAGGTCACTCAGGGAGAAAGAGGTGTCATTAGGATTTCAGCCTGTGCTCCAGTAGTCAGTGGTCTAAGTAGAGCTTTTGGGTTGGAGTTGTTGCTACTCACTGGGAAGCTGTGAGGAGCCAGTGTCCAGCTGGTCCCTGCCGGGCCCAGCCCTGGGTGCTGCACGCAGGTCTACATTGGGCACATGGAAGCAAGTTAAATTAATTACATGCATCCCCTGAGTAAGAGTCTGAGAACCGCCTTGCTGGGGGCAAGTGGATCATTCAATAAGAACAGAGGGCATAAGAACATGCCACTGATGGGTCACCACAGCAGCGTGAGGCCTAACTGCAGGGTGACAGAGTCATTCAGAGATTCCTTGGAAGGAGGTGATTCCCTGGGACATTCTAAGAAAGTGAAAGAGGGAATTCTGACATCACCCGAGGAGGCAGATGCCACATGAGTGTCTCACAGCCCACGGATGTGAGTCTACAGCTCCATTTAGACCTGGTTCGGAGCCAGTCAGAATTCCAGTTTATCAGGATGAGAATGAGGTAGAATGAGTTGCAGTAGCAGGGAGACTTTAGTGCAAATCCAGGCCACCTCATTTGTCACTTTAGCCAGGTGCCTTAAGTGCATTGCTTCAGATTTCCTTTCACTAACTAATCATAGTAATCCCTGCCTAAGAATGTCAAGAGGAGGGTTAATAGAGTCTGAAACAGTGGGTGCTTGGGACATGTCCCTTCTTTTCCCTAAGCATCCAGGATCCAAAGGCAAGACGGAGTGGGGAAGCCTGGGGACTTTGCAGTGGCTTCCTACCCAGGCCCATGGTGCTTGGGAAGTACTGAGCTTCAGAGCAACACAGTCGCGACTCATCAAAGAGCTTCCACAGTACCAGAAATGTTTCCATTTTCTTGTCCTCCTCTTCATGCCAGAGAACACACAGGTTGAACAAACCACTTATCGCTTCTCTGTGAATGACTATCTTGGGGTGACTGCCATCGGGAGGCCCCTTTCTGCTCTGGAATGATGGCAGACCATGACATCCACTCCGCGCCACCCGGTAGTCAAGTCATGCTCCGTACTAACCAGCTGGCTACAGGTCTTACGAAGTGGACTCAAATCAGGACAAATGGTAGAAAGAGGAGATGCCCCGAGGCTGACCTTCGATGCAGCCTGCAGGCATAGCATTGGATCCCGACACCCACCAGATTCCAGCCCACACCCCCACATCCACCTGTAAAACTGCTCCTCGCTGCCCAGCTGGAAATGCCCGAAGTCGGCAGAGAACGTGTTGCCGTCCCAGTCTTCCACCTGCACTCGCAGAGAGTACTTGGCGCTGCTGCTGATGCGGTGTGTGGCCTCGTTGCCCAGCCAGTGCTCCCCGGCTGCATCGCCGAAGCCCTGTGGGGCCGGGGAAGGGGTGGATGGGCTGAGCGTCCAGGAGGGAGGCGAGGTCCCTGGACAGGCAGTTAGGGGCGTAAGTTCTGAGGCCACTTATCCCAAACCACTGTTCCAGTGATCAGTGTGAGGAGCCAGGTGGGAGACCCCACCTCCCAGAGGAAAGATAGTAACACACATGTGAAAGTGCAAAAGCCCATTAAAAGTAATTGGAATCCAATTTCTCTGAAGTTCTGGAACAAAGAAAAATATTCCATGATGACAAAATTGAAAACAGTAACTAATTTGAAGGGACTATTGATTGCATGAGGAGAGCTAAGGAGCGGCAGAAGGTTTGTGTGTCTGGCTCTGCGTGGGCCACGTGGGTGAACACCTATGTGAAATTATGAAATTTGTCCACTTAACTGTGAGAGTGTTAAACCTCAGTAAGGACTTTAACCAGGCCCTGACATGGCAGCATGGATTTTGTTTGAGGACAGGTCAGCAAGCACAGAATTTCAGCAACATAAAGATGTGCGAGGCACTCTGTGTTCTGGGAGATAGCTCAGTAGAATAAGCGATTGCCTGGCAAACACAAGGACCTGAGTTCAATCCCCAGTTCTGAAAAAAAAAAAAATCTTTTGGGCCGGGGAGATGGCTCAGTGGAATAAACGCTTCCCTCGCAAATGCAAGGGCCTGAGTTCAAACCCTGGTTCCACCAAAAAAAAAAAAAAAAAAAAAAAAGATGTGTGAAGGCCAGGGAAGATGGCTCAGTGGAATAAGTGCTTCCCTGGCAAGCACAAAGGCCTGAGTTCAATCCCCGGTTCTGCCAAAAACAAAAACACACAGAAGATGTGTGAGAAGCTAAGACCACGTGGAATGTCCTGTCTCCAGTGTTCAGGAGGCAGAAACCAAAGCATTAGGCACAGCACTGGCTCAGCACCAGCGCCAGAGGACACCGCAGCCCGGACCCTGGTTGCTAGGAGGAGCCACTTACTAGCTATGGGTCAGCATTCAGCTCTTTTAGTGTATTTCTGCCTCTGAGCCCCCAATCTCTCTTTACAATTTAGTGTTTTTTAAAAACTCAATGGCTTCATGAACATCCATGACTTAATTTGACAGTTATATTAAAATGCTTATCGATAGACAAAAAGAAACCATTGTCCTTCTCGGTATTTTTGCATATTTCTTCTACTTTAAAAAAGTTTAAATGCTTTTAAGCTCAAAACATTTTACTGAGACTTTAGCTTTTAAAAATCACAAGACCATCAGGCAATATTTCTCACTTGTAAAAGGCAGGTGGACTTTGAGCCAGCTATTCTGCATTAAAGAATTTGTCCTGCAGGTGCGTTCACAGATGTATAAAAGGAAGAAGTTCATTTAAGCAGTGTAGTCATGGATGGGTAACATGCACCTTCAGTTGACTCCTTCGTGCTACTTTTATAAGACACTTAGTATGTATCCTTTCCAAATTTTGAAGGAAATTTAAAAATTTCATTCCTAGGGCATATATCAGAAATTTCAAACAGAGGTTCAATTTCAGGTGATGGGGTCCTGGGTCTGTGGATACTGGACAAGTCTGTTTGAGGGTAGGTGGCTTAGGTGGGATAATTTTTTTTTCTGAGATTGGGTGAAAGCGAACATGCTCCCTTTTCTTGGCCGGCATCCCGGCACCAGCACTGGGCTTCAGTACTGAACAGCCCCGCCCCGGGGCAGCAGAGTCACCTGCTTGTAGTCCTCCCAGGTCCGGTCGAAATTCACGTTGCCGTTCTCCCGACGCTGGATGACGGTCCAGGCTCCTCCATCGGGGTCCATCACACAGAACACCTGCCAGCAGGGGAGCAGTTGAAATGCGCTGGACACAGCCAGAATCTGCATCTAGAGCAGCGCAAGGGTCACTTGGCTCATGGACCCCCATGTCCTGCAGAGCAAAGCTGGTCAAGTTCATCAGAACATTCCAGGCTCCAACAGTCCATCCATTATCACTGCCTAGAGTGAAGCTCCTGCAGCTGCCTGCTCCTCACTGTCCCTCACTGCCCCTTCCTTCCTTCCTCGGAGCCCCTGAGGAATTAAAGTGCTCACATCTTGACCTCTTTGTACCTTAGTTTCTCCTCGTTATTGAGACAGTTAGATGAGAAAGGTCATGTGCATGCCTAGAAGAGGGGCCAGCACACTCCGGGAGAGACATGGGTGAAGGCTCTTCCTCCTTAATACTGCTGGTTGCTGGAAGATTCAACGTGGGTGGCATAAAGGGCTCAGCCACCATGCAGAAGCAGCAAATGCTCTTACGGCCGTACTGCAGGGTACAGTGGTTCACCGAGAGCCTACTCTGCTCAAAGCTCTGGGGATGCTCACATGGGTGAGACAGAAAGAATCCTTCCCCTCACAGAGCTTACCATCTACCACCACCACACAGACAAGGCTATGTTCATACACCATTCTCTCTATCTGTTTGGTACAAACTCAATGTTCCATGCAGCGGTCTCGGTGCCTGACGCTCTACGGGGTGAATCTGAGATGAGCAAAGGCTGGCCGGATCTGGAGGAGACTGTGACAGGGCCAGAAGACAGTGGATCGCGCACATTTAGGAGGCTGCAAGGAAGAGCCAGGGAGTGACTCAGCCACCAAAGCACCACCTGCTTGGCTTCTGAACAGGGCACTAAATAATGGTTCTCAGCAGACCACTGGCTGTGAGAGCGGAGATGAGTGGGATGACATTTCTTGAGAAGAGGACAGTGGGAGCGGTGCGGGCTCTGAGGAAGGAAGGAAGTGGCAGTGAGGGACAGAAGCAGGACACCAAGTGGGCAGGCAGCAGGCTGGGCAGGGGTCAGCGGGGAGGGGCTTCTTCAGGCAAGGGAGCCAAAGTCAAGCAGGGGTTGGTCTCGGCTGTCTTTCCTCCCAAGCCAGCTCTTGAGTCTCCACCGCTGTCCTCATCCCTTCTCCGTCCACACCTTCCTGAACTTTACCACGGCTACATTTACTTAACTTTTCCAAAATAAATTCACTTTTCAATATCGCCTTTATGCTAACTAAACAGAAGCATATTTTATAAACACATCATTTCTGTCCCCACCAGTGAAAAGTAGTAGCATTTGCCTTTATTCAGATGATAGCAAAATAAATGTAATGAAACAAAATACTATGAAATCCTAACTAGAAATTTTTGTCAACACGAGATCTAGGCTGGTTGTTTGCTGTTGTTAAAAGGGCCACTTTAGCAAATGTGTGAGAAGCGTGAAAGGCACTCTGGGGACAAACAGAGCCTCTCCGTGACATGCTTGAGAAGTCAGAACTGCACAGGAAATTATGGAACAGGACCACCAACTAGTTGCTCTTGTCCTCTCTGGCTCCTCCGTGGCCTGCCTGACACCCACCTCTCCTCCAATCCCTGCTACCTGAGGTCTAGACCAGGGCTCACTGAGGATGGCAGCACCCTCACTAACCTTAGCCTCTAACTTCTCCAAGGAGCAGAGCCCAGTTCCTCCCTGCAAATGGAAATAAACTCCTTTGTGCCGAAGCCGTGGAACTTAGAGTTTGCTTGATTCCGTGAGCATGACCGTAACCAGCACACAGCTATTTCTTGCTTTCCCAATGAGACGTCTCTCTGGAAGTTAGCCCTTCTATTTTGGAGACTCCTACTTGGCCCCAGGGTTGGACCCCTGCCTAGGTGGGGGCTCCACGGCAGGTCCCCCCACATCCCTGGCATTTCTATTGTTGGACAAATTGCAGTGCTTCTGGGTGTCCCTCTGGCAAGCCCTTGTCCACCACTCATGGATACATCCGCACACACACAGCCACGCCAGAACCCTGCTCACCCGTTTGCGCTCCTGCACATTGGGCACAAAGATGGTATAGATGCCGTCAACACTGACCCCCGACCTGCGGATCTTGTCACAGTCCTGGTACTCCGGCACCACTGGACCTACAAACACAGCATTGGGCCAAAGCAAAACTCAGCGGGAGGTGAGCAAAGAGAGGGAAGAGACAGAGCGCACTTGCCTGCCTGCCGTGTGCAGGAACTGGCTGGAGTGCTGAAGGGTCCAGAAGATGCGACGAGCCAGACGTGGACAGGTTTGCGAGAGGAGGTGCAGCAGGAAACAGAACAGTGAGCAGGAATTCAAGGCGTGGAGTGGTGGTGTGAGAAACCCCAGCCCTGTCTTTTCTACCAAAAATATAAACAAGGTATTATTTCTATCTAGAGCTCTAGTTCATTCCAGGATGCCCTACCTTTTCTGTTTCTTTGAGCACATTAGGTTACAGAGTGTGTTTGTTCAATTTAGATTCCAGAAACACAGCTGACAGCAAAAGGTACTTTATCAACATCCAGGGATGTTCGTTCCCATACCCCGACCCTTTCTCCCCTTGTCTACCCTTATCTACCCTTATCAGCAACCCTTCAGCTCCTCCCTTTGTACCTCTTAAGCTGGAAAATTGGGATAGATTATGACCCTTCAGTCCAGCCAATGGAAGACATAGCCAGCTGCTTCTCTCTGGTAGGGATAAAGAGAGCTGCTGTGGCCCTCTGCACACAGCTGCCTTGCATCAGTGTGCTCAAGCCCGTCTGCCTTATTGAGATTTCTCGGTGTTTGAATGCTTTATTATCTGCATTCAGGTACCAACAGCTTGAACCTGTGGGTACAATCCCAACAGAGGTGTTAGGGCAGGACTGGCCATTCGGTGAAGGCTCCGGGTGGCGTCTGGTCTGGTGTGAGCGGGGCAGGAGCAGAGGTCTGGGGCTGGCACACGCCGTGAGCGAGAAGCCTTGCCGGGGAGTGTCGGCTACCTGAGGTAAGGCGAGGCCAACGCAGAGAGGAAGAAGGGAGAGCAGAGAGTAGACCTTCTCAGCAGGGCCACCTGGCTCTCAGCTCCGGGGGAGCCCAGCCACCTTGCCCAGGAAGGACCATCTTGTGCTCTGAGTGTGGCTGCAGAGCTTGAGCTTCAAAGCAAGGCATCCAGAGAGCAGGTGCTAGGATATTCAGAGAGGCTCAGCGGTCCCTCACCCAGTAGTGGGCTCCCTGTCCCGTATCCAGAGGCTGAAGGCCCAGGTGTGGACACCAAGTCAGCTGCAGCACAGACCTCCCTTCTTGGGACTTTCTTGGGTGTGGGGTCTTGGGCTCCACTCCTGGCTCAACTTTTAGCCTGAATCCCAGGCACAGGGCCCTCTCCTGTCCTCCTTGGAGCTGACCACTGTACTTCAAGAGCCCATGTTCCTTCCCTCTGGACTGCGTTTCTGAGCTCAGGAGATCACTGATTTAACTACTAAACCTACCCCTACCCGTGGGCCTTAGAAAAGTGACCGTGGATGAATAGCGCATGGATTTGAAAGCCTTCCTCTAGCTCATCTAGAAAGATCCAATGAGAGATCTGGGCTCTGAGTCCAACAGAAGCCAAACTGTCTGAGTAGGCAGGTAACATTAGATGGAGCTAAGGTTCTCAATGGATAGATCCCAAGTCCACTGAGAAACTGGAAGACTCTGAAGGGCTACTGCTTCAGCCTCATGCTTGGGCTGTGGTTCCCAGATCCGGCATCTGGGGCACCTGTCTGAGGGGGCTGCTGTGCCCACACCACCAGTTAGGTGAGTAGGGCTATATCCCTCCCAGCCTGAGCACATTTCCTGGACACAGGTCTCCACCGGTCACCTGCCAGCAGCCCTGAGCTCCCCGTAGCCAGAGGCTCGCAGTCCACATAAGCACCCAAGTTATGTGCCAGAAAGCAGCCACAGCAGGTCAAACTTCCCCCAGGGCTGAGAAGAATGCTGGCCTGAGAATTCTGGCCACCCTTTTAGGGTTCCGCACACTCCAAATTTCCTTACTCAGCAACAGTAACAATTACAACAGTGATCAGTGACAAAGTGAAATCACCATCACAGTTGTATTCCAGAGTCTTTGGTGCCCATCTGCACTGAGGAAAATAATGGAGAGTGAAAGCAGGACTGTATGGACACACAGCACAGTGAAAAAGCTGCCTGGATTCCCTCTGAGCCTCTCTGCTGGAAATCTATACTCATTTCTGCCCCTGTTGCGCTCAGATGGTTTGGTGAGCGCCTTGCTGCGCATGGGCTCCTCTCACCCTCCATGCAAAAGCCTCCTCCCTGGCCGCACGCAAAAGCACTGTGAGACTGTCATCCCACGGTACAGGTGAGGAAAATGCAAAGTCCCAGGACTAGCAAGTGACCGAGGGCTGGAACTCCAAAAGGGAGTCCAGGCTCTCTTCCTGCCATGGGACCCTTTGATCTTTGCCTGGGGACCAAACCTCAATAGGAGGAAAAAACACCTCCCAAACATTTTTCTTGGGTGACAGTAGAGGGCATTTGTGGAAAGGGTGCCCGTGGTGACACACCCACATGACCTCCCAGCCACACAGGTGAGCAGACTCTGGGCCACAACATAGACAGGGTTAGCCCTGAGCCTATGGATAGAGGGGGGCCTGTCCTGTGCTCGGGTGAGCTTCAGATCCTACACACCAGTCTCATCCTGCAGCCCCACTGCGAGGGCCACTCACAAGCCACCAGTAGATTCTGCTCACCGCTCAGCTTGTGGGCTGGAAGGCATCAAGCTCCTCCTCAGCCCTGGTGGACTTAGAATGGAACCACAGTGTGGTCCTGGGCCCAAGTCTCTGTCAGCTGTGGACCCAGAAGTCCCATCACTCGTGCTGGATTCCTTGTCTTGAAGGCTTCCAAGCCCCCCCCCCCCATGGCCATCAGCACCAGAAGCCCCTCTCTGGGACCTCCCTCCCATTCAGCCATTCTCCACCCTGCCCCACACATACCCCACTCTGTGCTCACATCAAGATCTCCTCCCCTAAGTGCAGCCCCTTAGGCCAGCTCTACTGTGGAGCTTCAGGCACACTGCTGACAGGGAATCTGCACTCAGCAGGCCCCACTGAAGGAGCGCTTCCTTCTGCCCTCTGAGGCCCAGTCAGCTGTGTACTTTTGCCCACCAGAGACAGGCAGCCTGTGAGCACCCTGGATCCCTGAACCTAGCTCTGAGCGTTGCACCCTGCAGGTAAGGAATCAGTGTTTGTTGACTGAGTGAGTGAAGTCTGAATCAGGAATTCTTAGCCCCCAAATGGCCCGCAGTGGGGGCAGGGAGTGCTGAGGGACAGGTGCTTCTTAAGGCTGGCAGGGGGAGCCTCCTGCCTCTCCTGCGGTCCTCTTAGGCTTTGGGGTAGATCATTAACAGGAATGAAGTCCCTGATGTCTACTGAGGTCCTCATCCCCATTAAATGGGGAGAGTTTGGCCCAGAAAGGTAGGGCAAGCACAAGCAATTTGGGATGACGTGTGAATCCTGGGACGCAAATGTGTCATCTGGGCTGCTGCTGTCCTTGCTAATACATCATCTCCATTGAACAGATGGGGAAACTGAGGCCATGGCCTGGATGAGATGGGGCAGCCCCTGGCACCTGTGGACTCAGGAGGAAGAGTCGGGATTTCACTGTCACATCATTATTGCTTGTTATTTCTGTGTCCAGATGGCCAGAGGGTGTGGCCTTTCCCAGGATGGATCCCAGCCCAGAGTGACCCTGGTGACTGAACAGAGCTCCTGCCCAGCCCCTGCCCTGCCCTAGCCTCCTTCCTTGGATGCTCTGCCTGCTCACCTGGACCCTGCTCCACCAGGCGCATGAGCTGCTGCAGGCTCTCCAGGAGCTGACCCTGCTTCTGCTGCAGTTGGCTGGAATTCCTGCTGGCAGCCTGCAGGCTGCTCTGGACGCTGGACAGGGTGCTGCTTTGGAGATTCAGCAGCTGCTGCAGCTGCTCCTTCAAGCCCTGGAGGCCAGCCAGCTGGGCCCGTTGCTGCCTCTCCAGGTCCCTACAGAGCACAATGCACAGAAGTGAGTCCACTGTCCAACCACACGTGCACATCCACAGGGAGGACCAGAGCAGCAGGATGTTCTGTCTGGGCTCACACATCTCATAGTGCCTGCCCCCGGTAGGTGTGCACTGGGCCTACGGGGAGTGGCTGGGACCCAGGGAGGAGGGCGGCCAGGAGTTGGCACACCAGCAGCCATGTGCCATCACCTGCCTCCGAAAACTCAAGGGCTGCGGGACAGGGGTGGCATGAGGGTGCTTTGCTCAGAACTAAACCCAACCAGGGCAGAACAGATGGCTCCCAGGCTGTAAAGCATAACTATAAATTAGGCACCCTGGGATTCTAAAAGGTTAGCTTTCTTCATGGATCAAGAGTTTATTAACAACATCTTGAATCTCCATGTATTTTTATACGGCTGTCCAACTCCTAGTGATGGCAAATGGCCCAGTTCTTGCTGCCTGGACATTGAGGTGGGAAAATGAGATAAGAATAGCTCCAAGGGTGCCCAGGTCAGAGGGCGCGGGCAGTCAGTACGGCTGTGCCCTTCACATAGCACATGCAAGTAAGACACACAAAAGCAATTTAGCTTCAGAAGTCCTTTCAGCCTGGAGATGTGACTTAGGTCGTGCATCTGAATAGGTCTCTAAGCAGAGGGAGTAGACAGTTAAGTATGGATTTCACTATGCTAACTCTAGAAAAGCAGTGGCAATTAAGAAGTTACCTCCTGTAGTTTAATCACTTGCTTTTTAAAACCCACAAGTTGTCTGCAGAAGGAGAAGGGCAGAGGGTTAGGTGCCTACCCAACAGCTTGTGAGCCCTGACAGGGGAGAAAGGGGAGGGTACTGTGCATTGGGCTGACATCACTCTTTTTTTTATTTTATTGACTAACAGATAGCAATGAGACAGTTTCAAATAAAATTAGCAGGGCAGATTCAATAATTAATACATTGCACATTGTTTTCATAGTGGTTTTTTGTTGTACAAGATGCATACATGATATTCTATTTACAAACACTATTAGAGCAGATGCCTCTAATCAATGAATTGAGAGAATGTAGCTGTATACTTATCTTTTTTTTTAAAAGCTGATCACATGGTTCTTTGTGATGACTCTGAGAGCGCCAGTCTGCCGGGCTGCCATCCTGTTCTCACAAGACTAAAACACTAAAAGTCCTATTGTGCTATGCCCAGCCCTTGCTCTGATCTATCCGTGGTGCAGGATCAAGGTGAAGGAGCTTTGTTCCTCGCTGCAGGGTCCTGTCCAGAGATCCTGCAGCTGTGTGAGGAAGCTCTGTTAGGCTGCGCTATCTTACACAGAACCTGCGCAAGAACCTGAGGCTATGGCTCTGGACCAGCAGAAGCAAATCAGCCCTCTCATACGTGGGCCAAGGTAGGAAAACCTGGCTTTAGGAGCTGCCTTGCAGACTGGCTGGGACACAGGGGATCAGTGTGTGTGAGGAGTCACCATTGCTGGGAAAGCGTGGGAGGGGGCCTCTGAGCACTCAGAGTGCGCAGGAATCTTCAGGCAGCAGACATTGAGTGCAGAGGGACACCCAGGCCCCAGTACCAGCCAAAATGAGAAATAAAGACCCTAGTCCTAGAAAAACCTAAAAAGAAACAAAAATTATCTTCTGGTGATTCGCCAGACAGTGCACTGGGGAACTGCTAAGCAGGTGGGGAAGACAGTTGCCACTTCAACAAAGAAAAATGAAGACAAAGTACTGCTGTTTCCTCTGGTCAAGAGAGCCATTTTGGAGGCAGTTTTTTGGCCCAAACTTGGAAATGACAGGAGGCCTCTGTCACAGGAGGAACTAGGGTATGCCCTCTGCTGGCTTCCATTCCTGAACTCCATGGCACCTCTCTGGGAGGGGGAGAGGGAAGGGGCTTGGGGACAGACCCCAGGATGCTCTTTCCAACTTAGCACCACCTCTGGCCCTCAGGGAAGAGGCAAAGAGGTCCAGAAGGAGAGGTGTCAGGAGAGGAGGAAAAGGGCACTTGTGGGGAAACTACCCCAACAGCCCCTCCTAACCCTTACCCTAAATTTAAAAAAGAATTGGAATAATGTAAGAGAGACAGAGAGCTTCCCATTCCTCCTACACAGCACATGTCCGACATGTGTGCGTGCAGGAGAAGGGGAAATCGCATTCATAAATGCCCCCTCACCTGTTCAGAGATTAGGACCATCAAAAAGGAAATGAGACCCCTCTCAAGGGGTGTTTGGGTTAGTGGAGCGGCTGGGCCAGTTCCTGGGCACATGTACACTTTGGCCGAAATGGTGCCCATAGTGAATATCTCACTAACTAGAGAAGAAAGGGAAGTGCTTAGCAAGGCAGCTACAGCACGCTCTGGGACCGGAAATCACCCCTCAGAAGCCAACCTTCCAAATAAGGATCCAAGGTGAGAGCATAACCTTGCAAGTCCTGGGGACCAAATGCTAGACCTTAGATAACTAATCATTAAAGGAATCAAAGAACTGGCCCCAGCCGGGCATGGTGGCATATGCCTGTAATCCCAGCACTCGGGAGGCTGAGGCAGGAGGATTGCTGTGAGTTCGAGACCAGCCTGAGCTACAAAGTGAGCTTAAGGCCAGCCTGAACTGCATAGTGAGACCCTGTCTCAAAAAGACAAAAAAAAAAAACAAAAAAAAAAAACAAAGAACTGGCCCCCAGAGCTCAAAGTATTGCAAAGGCCTTTGAGATACACCAGCAAAGGGAAGAAGTCATTACAGTTTTCATGCAGACTCAGGGATCAAACAAGACCTGGATGACCTCTTAGGGTGGGGTTTGCTCAAAGTAAACTTTGTGAGGAAGAGCTGGCTGAATATTACAAAGCAGCTACAAAAGACTGAGGCATGAAATAAAAAACCTAATAGGTTTGCCGAGGGAGGTTCAGTGTATTTGTCAAGAAATATGAGCTTGACAAAAACAAAAGGCTAAGGTCCTGGTCTCCACAGTGGAGGAGGTTGTCAAGAAGCTAGATCAAGGATCCTCAAAGGGAAATGGGAAGCCTTAACAGAGAAGAGGAGAAAGAACTCAGGGAAAGAACCCCCAGAGCAGCGCCAGACGCTTCAAAATGCCGAACGCCAGGGCACATAGAGAGAAGTCCCAGACTAGAAGAAGAGGGGAAAGTGATTCCTTTTATGATTTTTGATGAGGACCAGGGAGTCAGTAGCTCCTTTCAAACAGGTCCCACGAGGAGTTCTTGATAAACTTGTGAGTAGGATCTGAAGAGGAAGAGATTATTTTTCTGGCTGACTCGGGTACTACCCACTCCTTAATGTTTCACCCTAATGGCCCAAAGCGTTCTAAAGAAAAATTACTAGTATCTGGGGTAAAAGGGAAATGTTTTCAACTTCTAATGCTTGAAAGAATAATGCTTAAACTAGGGCCAGAGCAAATTAAAAAGTCACTATTGTATTAATCTCAAGGGTAGAAATTTGATGTTGGTCTTGGGTTTAGGATGAGAAGAAGCCCAAGCAAAGGTAATCCTGGGCCTTCTGGCAGGAGAAAAAGAATGCGGTGGGATCAGGGAAGGAAATGAAGGGGGTATTGATTGTAAGTACTTAGCAGAAGACAATATCTGATTTGCGTTCAAAGCAGAGAAAGACTGTGGCCAGCAATATGGACTAAGGACACTGCGTTACACCAGTTCTCCCAATCAGAAAGCCTGCTGGCCGATACAGGTTCGTTTGAGGCCTGAGAGCTATAAGCCAGGTTGCTCAGGCGTGATGATACCTATGCCCTTCTTAGCAAAACTCCACATGAGGACAAGTGGTACTGTGTGATGGGTGTCTCTTGCAGTTGGGTTGTCCTTTAAATCCCAAAAGCAGAGACCTCTTTGTCTTTGAGTGGAAAAACCCATCAACAGAAGGAAATAACATTATCATCACACCAGGGATCTACAGAGGCCTCAAACCTATTTGGCCAGATTTTAGAAACAGTTTTGGAAGCATTCCAACTTCCTAGAGGAGCACATCTATTACAATGTGCAGATGATCCTTGGATCTCAGGGAAGAGGAAGCACCAGGTATCAGAAGGCACTGTGTGCTTGTAGATTTCCTGGGTAGGAAGGGCTTAAGAGCTCAAGGATACACTACAGTCTGTGGGAAAGAAGAGATTAAACACTTGGGACACATAACCAGTGAAGTAAAAGAGAAGAGTAATCCTGAAAGGATCTCAGGTGTAGTTAATTTATCTCCTCCAAAGACAATAAGAGGATTCAAAAAAATATGTGGGTTAATTGACTACTGCTGCATAAGAGAACAGACTCTTATGCTCAGAAAACAAAAGTTTTATACCTCAAATTATTAGAAGAGCTTGATCCCGTGCAACGGTCTCAGGAGAAAACTTCATGCAGCAGAGCCACTAAGACAAGCCCTTATAATGGCTCCGGTCCTATTACTCCCATCCCCAGAGAAATTCTTTCACTTGTTTGTTACAGGGAAGAGAAAGGCAGGCCAGCACACTCATTTCTAAACTCCTTGGTCCTTTGTCTGGAAGTTGGCCAGAGTGTGTGCAAAAGTGGCTGCTATCACTTTGTTGGTTAAAGAGAACAAGAAATTGGCCTTTGGTGGGGCCTAGTAGTCCTCCAGCAGTTAGAACCATCCCAACGAAAAAGCGGGGAGCAGCTGATGGCCTCCAGAATACTAATGCATGAAGCTATTTTGCTAGAAAGGATGATCTCATCCTCACAGCTGATACTTATTAAATTCAGCCAGTTACATATGGACAGGAAAGATACTAGGACATGGTTGTCCAGACTTCATAGAATATCAAATTAAAGTCAGATCAGGGGATGGATCCTCCCAATTCATAATATGAAAAAGACATAATGATCTACCATTGTTAATGGAGAAAATAATGCGCCTCAGGTAAAGGGGATAGATTACCCAAAACTTGTGAATTCTATACTCTAAATCAGGCTCAACAGTTTCCTAAAGGCCAATAATACAGAATGTATGCTGATTCCAAATATACTTTTGGGGTAACGCACACCTTGGAAAGATCTGGGTGGAGCAAGGCCTCATAAATGCCAATAGAAAAGGACTAATGCACGGGGAACTGACCAAACCAGAATGCCTTGGGACATCTCCTTCAGAAGTGGCCCGGGTTCACATAAATGGTTGTCAAGAGATAGCTGCATGGAGGTGATAAGAAACAAGCTTGAGAATAAAGATATTAAATAAGCCTCTCAGGAATGGAAAATCAATACATTAAATCTAACCCCCAATATCTGTATGGTTGTGCTAAAGCCTCAGTTCACCAGGGAACAGGAAAAATAACCAGATGAGACTGGGGTGATACAGACTGAGGATCAAACTTGGATGTTACTTGCTGGAGGGGGATGATAACTAAACCTCTGATGAGACAACTAATGTATGCCATACAGGTAGGCACTGGGGTCCCCCGGCTGGGTAGTGCAGCACTTAGGAACTAGAGGTGCTTAGAAATTCATGCTATTGCTAAACAGGTTTGTGGAAGTTGTATAACATGTTAGAGAATAGATAAGCATGTAGATTAGATTCATCACACTTATTATAATCAGCAAAGAGTCATCAACTACACCAGGAATGTGCCACCAGCCAACTAGGTTTAGTAGGCTGGCCTGGGAAAGCAGGATTGCTGAGGATACGACCCTATTTGAAGGGGGTGAGTGTGTAGGAGGAGAGTGTTGCTCCTTTATTCCTAATAGCACAGCCCTAGGAGCAGGCCTTTTCTGCTGTGTCCCCATGCAATGCTGGGGAGGCACCCTGGGCTGCCTGGTACCCCACTTCCGGCCCAGCCCAGTCTAGCAGCCTGTGCTCCCCCCAGGTCCTCTGGACTACAAACTTGGTTGCAGTCCATCTCAGCCCAGGCTCACGCCCAGGCCCAGACCCAGGCCCAGCTTAGGCCTGAGTACCCACAATGGACCCTTGCCCAGTCCTAAGCCCTGCTTCCAACCCACACCATAGCCCATGTCCAACTCCTACGAGCACTCACAGCTCTAGCCAATAAACCAGCAGAAAACCTGGGAACAGATTATGTACTTTTACAGATTGGCTGGAAAAATGGTTTGGAAATGGATGCAGATGATTACGTTGGTATTAACATCCACGGTAGCCACAGGAGTTAGGACCGCTGTGGAATGTTATATCTGATAGGTTCTGGCCCTGGTATGAATTGCTGAATTATTATGGGGGCCATCTAATATGGCCGAAGCCCTTAACACAACAGCTCATCTTCCCACAGACCCTCTCCCCCCTTCTCCAGCCCAGCCCAGGGTGCAGTTTCCTTTCACCTTTCCTGCCACCTCAGGAAAGACCCCAATCAGCTCCTCAAAAGATTTCTAAACATCTAACATTCTAAAATTCTGCCCCTAACAAAAGTCCACAGAAGCCTCAGCTTTCTTGGTCTCAGGCCAGAGGATCTATGCCACATCTGCCCTCTATCTTCTTGGTGTTTTTAGAGTTAATAAAGGGTTCTTTTATCTTTCCTAACTCTTTACTGCACTGCCAAAAGCCCTATCAATATCATCCTGTGTATGACATATCAGTGGTTTACTGAGACGGCTCTAACCAGACGTCTATATCTTATCAACAGAACAATATATTATTGCTGGAATCTGAACCAAATTATGAAACTTAGTCCCAGGAAGTTCTAGGGCACATTGAAAATCAACAAATGTCAATCTCAGGTGAAAACGGGGCCAAATATGATAAAAGAAAATAGGTGAGAATTTGTAAGAAACAAAAAATGGTCTATTCTCAGGAGGTGCTGTGGCCTGAGGACATGACTTAGGTCCGTGATGGGGAACCTTTCACACTTTCTATGACACAGACAGCCCACTATGCACAGTGTTACCACTGATCTAGTTCTGTCACCTGAAAGCCTCTAAACAAATGGGGGGTGTAGTACATAGTGAAATAAGAATGGAATTCACTAAGTAACTGGAAGTGCCTGGCAGCTAAGGAATTATACCCTGCAGTTCAATCATTTGCTTTTAAAATCCTGCTAACTATTTAAAGAGGAAGAAGGGTAAAAGGGCTAGGTGTCTACCCAGCAAACTGTAAACACCAAGTTCTTGGACAGGGGGAGGGAACTACGCATTGATGTTGATACTACTCTTTGTAAGTTAAAAGGTCTCACTTTTATTGTTCCCAACCTTCTCTCTGGTATGTTCCTTCTGTGAGGACAAAAGTGAAGAGTTTTGTCCTACACAGAAGCAATGGCATCGCTCCCTGTGGACTGTTGACGGTTGCAGAGTAGGAGTTGCCTCCCAGAACCCTGGCCTTGGTAGTTTGCTCTCCTTTTAGCTGTGAAATAAGATAAAAGCTGCCTGAGGTAAGGTGTCAGACTTCCATACTAATTTATATGCCAAGGCTATCTTTTCCTTTGTAATTGAAGTATGTTTCCTGATGCAGATTTGCATACAATGAAGGGACTCTTACTGCAGAGTGAAAACTAGTCTCTGTGGTGTCCTGGGGAAGGATAGTGGTGGGCTGGACCTGGTTCATCTATGCGCAAGTAAGATCAGTCAAACAGACACTCACAGTGGTGCGTCTGTCCTGTTTGCTGCTGCAGGCCCTGAGTCTGATCCCCAGTGCATGGTGGAGGGGGTGCAGGGTAAACTCTGTGTATGAATTACATCTCAAGAAAACAGTTAAAGTTAAAAACTAAGGAGAGGAAAAGAAGACAAAGCAGAAAGACAGAATCAAGGTGTCCTGAACTCCAAGAGCAAGCTGTTCCTTCTGCCCCCTGTGCAATGCTGGGGAAGTGTCCTGCCTGCCTGGTCCCCCAAATCAGGCCCAGTCCCACAGCCTGTGCTCCTCCCAGCTCCAAACCTGGTTCCTGTCCAGCCCACCCAGGCCCCAGCCCAGCTTCAGCCTCAATGCCCACAACTGTCCCTCACCCCAGTCCTAATGCAAGCCCTGCTCCCACCCCACCCATAGCCCACGCCCAGCTGCCAGCCCTACCCACATCCCGCGGTGTAGCCTGGGTCCTGAATGCAAGACCTCGTGGCTCAGCCCTGCTGCTCAGGGACCAGGTGCTCACCTGCTGGGATTGTGCAGCTCACGAGTCTGTGCCTGCAGCTGCTCCTCCAGCTTCTCAGTGGTCCGCAAAGCCTCCAGCATCTGGTCCTCCATGTGTGACATCTGGTTCCTCACCTATACCAGGGAACAGGAGGTGGGTGCTCCCTGAGCCCCGCAGGAGCCTACCAGGTGCCATCCACCCCCACAGGCCTGTCTGTCACTCCTGATTCTCGCTGACCAAGCCACTCTCCAAGTCTACCCTTCCTGTGGTCACTGTGCACACACACACACAGGTCCTGCCTGAGCACTGGGTCTGCTTCCTGCACTTTCCCTCCCCCATCGCTGCCTGTGACAGCTCCAGCCCCGCCCCCAGCCCCAGGAGGATCGTCCCGGGGGAGCAGCCAGCCACCCCTCCCCACGGGCCCTGACAACTACCCTGCCTGGCCCCCTCCTCGGCTCTGGGTCTCTGGACACTGCCCAGTGTCCTGCACTAGCCTCCCCTGTCCGTTCCTGCTCAGCAGCCTTGCCCAGGTCCTGCACGAGCCTCC
>PVKA01039110.1:0-19721 GCA_004027165.1 Ctenomys sociabilis
GAGAGAGAGAGAGAGAGAGAGAGAGAGAGAGAGAGAGAGAGAGAGAGAGAGAGAGAGAGAGAGAGAGAGAGAGAGAGAGTTTGAGATTGATTTAGCTTACGATTCTAGAGTTTCCAGAGTCTGGGCTGAGCCTCCGCTTGGCTCTCCTGAGGACCTCATGGCAGATGGTACCGTGGCTGCAACAAGTGTGAGAGGGCAAGATCACAGGGTGGGACAGGCAGCCAGAGGGGAGAAAGTGCTTGGTCTTGTTCCTCTATAAAACTTGCTCTTCTATAATAACTTGGAAAAACTAGCCCACCCTATGAGACCAGCATGAACCCCTTCCAAGGGCAGTACCCTCAAAGACCTAATCGTCTTCCACTAGGCTCCATCTCTTTAAGGTTCCAACACATCTTAATACCACTATACTGGAATCAAAGTTTTAAGACATGGTTGTCTAGGAGGATTCACTCAGACTGTTTCCAAGACATAGTACCCTTTTTCATGTTCACTTGAAGAAATGTGCATAGTGGCAAAAGAAAATGGAATAGTTTAATGTATATGTCTCCAGCTACAGTGGAACAGGATGCTGCTCTGTCTTCTTGGTTCAGGTCTCACACTCTAGAGCATAACATAATTCTCATTTTCTCTTTTTTTATTTGTGAATCTATATTAAATTGAAATGGTTTCGAACTGATGTATCCAACTCTATTTCCACATGGACCATTCTAATCACTCCTCTTCCTTAGCTGCATCTTCCATTCCAACAAGAAGATACTTGGACCCTATCATGTGATACAGATTTACTTCATTGCTCATTTCTGACACATGTACAGTAGAATCAGCATCATTAACCCACTGCCTGTGGGAAACATCTTTCTCAAATGTACAATGAAGTGCTTATGTATACTTCCTTTTTCCTTTAGCCTTATATTTTCTACTCATGTCCATTGCTACTTAGCTCAGCACATTTTTATCCCTTGCAGAGTTTAGTAATACTCTTTAATGTTCTTGCCTATTCTCTTCCTCTTTATCCTGAAATAAGCCATGTAGAATTGGGACAGGAAGCAAATGCAAATAACAAAAGTCCCACTATCCTTAGTATCCTTGATGATTAAGCTGCTTAACCCCTAGTCATGGTGAATGTGTTTCATACCTTTTTACCATATCTCTTCCAGGAGCTTTTTCAGTTTGCAAAGAAAGAAGCTTACCCAGGCCTGATCAAAGATTGCACCAAATAGACCCACAGATGTCTGGGGCACAATCAGATATAAACTCAGATCCCAGTTCTATACGCTATAACTCATGTAATTTTACTTAATCCACATAGATGCAATTTCAAAAATTTATTTTTATGCTCAATATTGCTAAATATTTTTCTAAGTATATAAGTGTTGACTAGAGGGATTTGAACTATTAGCATGCTTCCATTTTAAAGATTGAAAACAGACTCAGAGAGGTTGTTCTCCAATCCTTACATTTTGGAAGTGGAAACACATTCCAGTTAAGTCTGTGTGTGTGATGCTTATTTCCTGCAGGTGCTGTGCTAGGCACTGTTGCTAGGTACACGTATGAAATAGAGAAATGAATAAGGGCTAATTATTGAATCCAGGGAGCTATTATTGTGCTAGGGGACAGTAATATATATCTAAAATGTAATTTAAAATAATGTGAAAAATAAGCACAATTATCTGATTTATTACAAGGCCAACCTGTTCATTTTGGGGACTTATGTTCTGTGCTGTGTTTGATAGGTGCTCACATTACAATAATTCTAGTGTGAGTACAAGTAAGCCAGGCCTCTAGGGAACATTCTGAACCTGGGAGCAAAGCCAGCCTGGGGCTCCAAATTAGCTGTGAATAACCCACATTCTAGAGCTTTGCAAGTTGGCTCTGGGCCTCTGTAAGAGTTGATCTTCCCAGTGTAGCATGAGGTCTTATATTGTGACTTTTGTTCGACTGGCTCCTGTTTAGCACTGAGAGACACTTAAGCTGCACCTTATTTCCTTTTGCAGACCTCTTCCTCCTCTCCCAAGTTGACATTTCCTGATTTTCTCACCATCCAGTCTCCTGCTCCCCATCTAATTATCAGATTGGTGGGAGGCAGCCACAGAAAGGGATTAACTTTTCCCTGTATACCCATTCTTTGTGGCAATCTAGCCATTTGGGCTTTAATTGGCTTCAGAGGCCCCCTCAGTGCTTTGTCCTTTGTGCATCAGGAACTTAATTACTTAACAAACCAAAGGGGGAATCTTTTAAAACTGCGTTGTTAGCTCTTCTCTTTTTTAGAGTATAGTTCAGACCAGACTGAGGTATTCCAGCCATTTCAAGAACAGACCAAAGACAAACCTGTGATGCTGGAGAACTTTGTTTTGAGTGCTCCAATTTTGGGAATCCTATTTTGTTATAGATTCTCACAGCAGATTCCAGGGGCCCCTCCTCATGACTTCTCC
Organism: Ctenomys sociabilis; assembly: GCA_004027165.1. Taxonomy (NCBI): domain Eukaryota; kingdom Metazoa; phylum Chordata; class Mammalia; order Rodentia; family Ctenomyidae; genus Ctenomys; species Ctenomys sociabilis. Next base: position 2,433 of record PVKA01039110.1, read on the forward strand.
TTGACTGTGCTCTTCGCTTTCTTCTCTGTGTGCTGTGCTCCTTCTCAGTGATTCTTTTTATTACAATATATGCTCTGTGGCTTAGTTCTGAGAGAATTTCTTTGGTTAATCTGAAAAATTAGGTGTATTAACATTAGCAGCGAAAATGGACAGTGTATGCCAGCACCCACAGGTGTTCTGCAAAATGCTTTATATTCATGTATTAAATTTTTCTCAGTAATGAATATTATGAGATCAATAGTCCTTGCATTCATAATATAGATGAAGAAACCAAGATCCAGAAAAGTTAAGTAGCTTGTGCAAGGTCACATAGCTAATAATAGTGGAGCTTGGATTCAAATCCAAGATATCTGACATAGGAATAAATTGTCTAAAAACCACTACATTGTGTGACAACAGTGTTCTGCAATGTGTGTTGATAATGGTCTAGCTGTTGAAGCAAGTTTACACACTTTCTTTATCCAGAGTATCAACTTTGTAATTTAATTTTCTATATGTCTATGGAACACCTATTATAAATTAGATGATTGTTTTCATTTTAACAGTGATATTTTGTTTCCTAATTATGAGGAGTGATCAGTGGTATTTGAGCAGGTGCAATATGCTTGGATAGCTAGAGATAAGGGAAGGAGATGCCATTTCAATTTTGGGGGTAACATTGTAAGTGATGAAATTAAGAACAAGTTGAGAAAGAAATACTAAGAAGATTTACATGGCTGAGATTTTCAGGTCTCTATGTAATTAGGATTATAATCTCCCAAAAGTATGACCATAGTCCTTCCTACTATATCTTCCAAAGAAAAAGGCACACTCTTCTGTTATAAAAGTTAACATCTTTTCATGCATGGTTTAGCGATGTCTGTGATAATTTCTTCCTTTAACCCTGAAAGTAGGCTTATGAGGCTTGAGCTCTTAGTTTCATATATTGTAGATGAAAAAAAGCTCAGAATTATTAAGAAATTGCCCAAGGTCATGCATTAAGCAGAAGGAAAACTCAGGTAGTCTGACTACAAAGACTATGATTGTGGTGGGTTAATTAATGGTCAGTTTGTAACACCCAGCTGAACTGAATCAGCCCGCTGCTGGGTGTGGCTGAAGATTGTGGCCAGCAGCATAACTGGAGGGAAAGATGGTGCACTTCTCAATCTCCTGGTGAAACTTGCCTCACTAGTTTTCCTGATGGGAAATCGGCTGTACTCATTCTTGTAGGAGCCTGAGACCTCAGGTTTGCTGGAGAATGCCTATGGCACTTTTTGGGGGAGCTCTGCTCCTTACCTTGATCATTGCTCCTGACCCCAGTTCAGATCTCTCAGTCTGCTCAGACAGATCCTCCATTCCACTGGCACAGATTTCTAGCTCCCAGCTTCCACCACTGACCTTAGGGCCTTCACAGCACAGATCTATGAAACAGGCTTGATTGAGACATTGCCATGGGCTCTAGGCCTCCAGTTGTACTCAAGGGGGATATTGTTATGGGCTTCAGGTATTCACCTAGAGACCTTCAGGACATTGTTGTGGGATCCAGGCCTTCAACTGGATTCTATGGATCTCTAGTGTGTGGAAAGATGCCCTGAACTTACTTGCATTTTACTGTTTGGGTGAATATTATAAAATAATCCTGAAAACTATATGTTCTATGTTATAAACCCTGACTAAAGCAGCGATTTTAACCATAAAGGTAAACCTCCTCTGTTTGGGCAGTATTACACTGGCTATGCCCTTGGAAGTCCTCTGTAAGCTACTCCTCTGATTTGTTAAGCTATACCCTATATGTTAAGGGAGTATTTTTGTTGTTTTTACCTGCAACCTAGACCAGAGGATGACCAAATGCCTTTGTAATTCTTTCTTTCCCCTGTGGTTTAGTCTCAGTTGGGGCTGAATATCTTCTGTACTCTTGAAAAATATAGTACAGGAAAACAAAACCAATGGAAAGCAAGACCTTCCTATTGAATTCGGTTGCAGGGCTGGCTGTAATTGTCTATGCTAGACTTTATTCCATAACAGAGAAAGACCCCTCCCATTAGATGCTTGGAAAATAATACTTAGTTCATAGAGAGAAAGAAATGGGTAAAGCAGTTATACAAGCCAATGTATAGGTATAGAATCCCTTTCTTATGGCTGCAGAAGTTGTTCCATCTAACAAGCTGGGTGGATTGGTTTCTTACAAGACCAGTGCTCTAACCCCTGAGCTATGGAGCCACCACCTTGGATTGGTTTCTTGAAGGTTATTTTAACTTTAAACCTGAAGAGTTTCTGTGCCCTAGAATTAAGATAAAGAAACTATCCTAAGCTGTCCTTTGAAGTTATGGGGAAAAAACAACTACTGTGCCACAATTTGTTGTCTGATTACCCAGGAGGATTAAACAACTAGCCTTTGGTCACCCAGTACCATTGTTATTTTCTTTAGTGAAAGACCTCATGAAAAGTCGAAAGAATCTGACTTTTCACATTGGTGAGGTTAGCTTTCCAATTCTGTCTCCCTAGGTCCACTGGGATAGGAGTTTAGGATCTTACAACTTTTGTGAAAGTACCCTTCCTAAGTGTTTCTTGTTCCTAAGCAGGTGAAATTGTTGGCAGAGTGAGTAACTGATTAACTTGCACAAACTAGGAGAGCAAAGTGCTCTATGATTTCTATTTATCATATTATATTAAAAAAAACTGTGTTAGAATGCCCTTTACAGAGGATTTAATAATGTATACATTAACCCTAATTACCCCCCACCAGTTAAACTCAACATTAAAATCCTCAAGTGTACCTCTTTTCAAAGAAAATGTAAAATTATAAAAAAAACCAGTGATATAACTACCCCCAAAATAGGAAAACAGAACAAAAGCCCCAAAGCTTTTTCCCTGCTTCTTTCAACAGATGTTGGCTTTATCTAGCAGGCAGTAGATGGCGTTAGAAGTTCTGGTGCAGGCAAGCAACATGTTAAGAGTTGTTTTAAAAGACGTTGATCTGGCAATGCCATACGTAGTCCTCATATAGTATTTCTCATACCAGGCTACAACTGCCTGTTTGCTTGTTGTTCCCTCCCAGAAGAGTGCAAACTCCTTGTGGCACACTTCATAATATCCACCTGCAATGCCTGATGAAGAACTAGTGGAGTGAGCAGAAGCTCAGGACAGAATGACCAAGTGAAGACAGGACTGAATTTTGAAGGAGGTGCAGCTGTGTAGGCGGCCTGGAGGAGAACAGGATCTGTACGATCGTTTGATGGTACACATGTCAGTATAACCTGGTTGAAGATGGGAAGAATTTACGAGGATAAAATTGAAAGGAGTAGATCCCGCCCCGGAGACCGGCCAGAGACAGTGCGGCCAACTCCGCCATCCTCCTTGTTCCTGCGCACGACCGCCCAGGCCCAGAGACCAGCCAGAGACAGCGCGGCCAACTCCGGAATCCTCCTTGATCCAGACCAGACCCAGAGATGAGCCAGAGGCAGTGCGGCCAACTCCGCCATCCTCCTCCATCCTGCACATGCTCGGCCAGCCAGAGACCAGCAGAGACAGCGGCTGACTCCAGCGGCCTCCTGTATCCCGCCCCAAGCTCTCCCAGCGAGTGGGAATTTGCACGACTCACCAGGTTTCTCAGATCAATAGGACTGTGGTGAGTCTGAGGGAGAGCCATTGTCTTCTTTTCACGCTCATGCCCTGGATCCCTGCCCCCAAGCACTCCAAGCCAGTGACTGGCCTGAAACCTCAGGACCCACTCACCAGCACCTCCCTGGATACCCTGCCCTAAAGCCCGCTGAACAAGTGGGAATTTCCCCGATTCTCTGGGCATCAAAGTTCAGTGAGTGTAGAACTCCAGGCCCACCAAGCCTGAGAGACATTTCCCAGGGATTCCCTGCTCCCACACCACTTATGGCATGATGAGAGCTACAGGCCCACTGTGCCAGAGAAACATTTCAGTCCCATTACCGGTGATTACCGGTCCCAACCCAAAGCCCCAGACCCAGTGCAGGTCGGCCTGGAGTGAGAACTCTAAGTCTGCCATGCTGGAGGGACATTTCTTAGCAATTCTCGGTCCCACGCCAAGGCCCGAACCCAGCATAGCCTGGCCTGTGAGTGAGGGCTCCAGGTCCGCTGCACCGGAGGGACATTTCACAGCCTTCTCGGGTTACGGACTGTAGACCCAGAGCAAGCACAGGCTGGCCAACACAGTACAGCCTACTCAGTGAATAAGATCATCCACTATACTTTTGTTAGCCCAGAAGACCCACCAAAGCCCAGGCCCGCCCACCTGGGGAATGAGCAGCCTGACACAGGAGGGCTGACCCCGGTAACATTCCGGATCCTCGCCCCAAAGTCAGCTAAGACGGTGAAGTTTCATTACTTGCTCTGCATCCCACTTCGGTTTGTGCTCGCCTGAACAGGGAACCAACAGAGGGGAACCAGAGGAGCTGCAGCAAAAAAGGAACTGAACACAACAGCTAGATCCAGCATAGGCATACCTGAAAAAACTCAAACTTAATAGACTGGCACCCGAATCTCATAACAAGCTAAGATTATAGATGCACCAAAGCTCTACGCCAATGGTTGAAGGTCAGTGATATACAAAATGACAAAGAGAAGGGGAAAAATGCAATCCCAGACCTCGAGTCCAGCAAGAAGGGCAGAGGATACTAGCTCAACTGCTATGAATGAATTAATAGATACAGCAGCAAAGGAATCACAGCAGAAAGCTATAGAGGAAATAAAATGAGAAGTAATTCCCCAAATTAAAAAAGAAATATCTGAATACATAGTATCTGAAATAAAGAATGAATTCCAGAAACATTGGGTGGAAAAACTATGCTCACCCAGAACAAATGCAGAGAGCACTATTCCAGCTGAAGCATATGAAATAACAGCATCAGAAACAGAGAAACAACAGCACAAAGATCAAGAGGAACTCAAAGCAGAAATAAGTCCTGAAATCAAAAAAAGATTTCTTTAAAAAAAAGAATTCTTTGAAGTCATAGCATCTGAAATACAGAAACAAGTCCAGAAATATACAGAGGAAAGCCAACTTGGAAGAAACACTGCAGAAAAGGAATTAATAAATACCTCTAAAGAAGACATGGATAAAAAAAAATGAGGAGATTAGAAATATGATGGATTCCTTGAATGAGAAATACAGAAAAGAAATAGAACACATGAAACACAGTCAAAGAGATATAGAAGAACTAAAAATAGCAATCACAAGTCTACAAAACCATCTGAGTGAAAGCGAAGACAGAGTTTCAGATCTTGAAGACATCGGAACAGCTAGTGAAAAGGTGAGAAAGGATCTCTTAAAAACAATAAGAACATAGAAAAAAATAGTCAATCACCTGCAAGATAACGCCAGGATGAACAATGTGAGAATAATTGGTATCAACGAGAATGAAGGAGTCAATAAAAATGACATAAAAAGAATTTGGGGAGAAATAATAGCAGAAAACTTCCCAAATATGAGGAAACAATCCAACATTCAGGTCACCGAAGCATACAGAACACCAAATAACCTCAACCCAAGTAGAAACACACTGAGACATATAATAGTTAAGATCCTAGAGATCCAGCACAAATATAATATACTGAAAGCTGCTAGAGAGAAGAAGGAGCTCACATTCAAAGGAAAACCCATCAGAATTACAGCCAACTTCTCTACACAAACAATGAAGGCAAGGAGAGCATGGAGCAGAGTTCCTCAAGTCCTACACGAAAACAAATTCCAGCCCAGACTATTATACCCTGAAAAAGTCTCTTTCAAGATTGATGGAGAAGTGAAATACTTCCATGACAAAGAACAAATAAAGAACTTCATGATGACAAAGGCAGCCCTTCACAGGCTGCAGAAAGATGTTCTAAAGAGAGACCACAATGACCAGAACTCCATGAACGAGAATGGAAGGAATCCACTAAACAAGAAGGACAATTAAACACAGGTTACAAAGGAGTAAATAACACCAGGTAAATATCATGACAAACATAAGTCAACACATTTCAATCATAACCATCAATGTAAGCAGACTTAATTCTCCAATTAAGAGAAATATATTGACACAGTGGATTAGGAAACAAAATCCAACAATATGCTATATGCAAGAAACACACTTAACTCAAAAGGACATTCATAGGCTTAAAGTCAAAGGATGGAAAACAATACTACATACCCCACAACCTCAGAAAAAAGCAGGAGTAGAAATTCTGTTCTAAGACAGTCTCAACTTCAAACCAAGAATGATCAAAGGACACAAAGAAGGTCACTGTATATTGGTCAGGGGAAAAATTCAAGAGCAAGAAGTAACACTCATAAATATCTATGCACCAAACACAGGAGCACCCAACTATGTGAGACAAATCTTAAGGGACATGAAAAACTTAATGTCTAAGAACACAATCTTAACAGGAGACCTTAACACACCGTTATCTCAAAATGATAAATCAACGAGACAAAAAATTAGCAAGGAAGTAGCAGAACTGAACCAGAGCTTGGAACAAATGGACCTGTTGGACAGATACAGAGTGTTCCACCTAACCACAGCTGAATACACATTTTTTTCAGCTGCACATAGGTCATTTTACAAAATAGACTACACACTAGTCCAGAGGTCATGCCTATTTATATGCAAGCAAATAGAAATTATCCCATACATCCTATCTGACCACAGCACAATGAAACTGGAAATAAATGACAAAAGAAACCAGAAAAAAATAATAAATTCATGGAAACTAAATAACACCCTACTCAGCAATCAATGGATTGCAGAAGAAATTCAACTAGAAATTGAAAAATATCTACAATTCAATGAAAATTCATGTACAACTTACCGGAATTTATGGGATGAGATGAAAGCAGTTCTTTGAAGGAAAATAATAGCTATGAACTCCCACATTAGGAAAACAAAAAGGGAAAAATTAGCACCTTAATGTTGCACCTTCGACAACTAGAAAAAGCAGAGCAAACAAAGCTGGGGCGCAAAGACAGGAAGATAACTTAAAGATTAGAGCACAAATTAATTCAATTGAGATGAAGAAAACAGTTCAAAGAATCCACAAATGAAAAAGTTGGTTCTTTGAAATACTAAATAAAGTTGATAAGCCTCTTGACAACCTCATCAAAAAGAGGCAAAAGAAAATTCAAGTACAAGAGATAAGGAATGAAAGGTGTGAAATCACCACAGACCCAGTGGAAATTCAGAAGATTATCACTAGTTACTTTGAGAATATTTACGTTCACAGAATAGAAGACACAGAAGAAATGGACAGATTCCTCGAAAGGTACAAATTACCAAAACTGAATCAAGAAGATTTAATAACTCTCAATAAGCCAATAACGGCCAACGAAATATGAAACATAATAAAAAACCTACCGACAAAGAAAAGTCCAGGTCCTGATGGATTCACAGATGAATTCTACAAGAAATTTACAGAAGATATAATCCACACACTCCACAAACTCTTCCACGAAGTTGAAAAGGAAACAGTCCTCTCGAAATCATTTCTGGAGGCAAGCATAATACTGATTCCAAAACCAGGGAAAGACACAACCAAAAAGGAGAATTATAGGCCAATCTCCCTCAAGAACATAGATGCAAAAATACTCAACAAAATCCTGGCAAATACAATACAGCAAATCATCAAGAAGATCACACACCATGACCAGGTAGGATTCATCTCAGGGATGCGAGAAATTAATTCAATTGAGATGAAAAAACAGTTCAAAGAATCCACAAATCAAAAAGTTGGTTCTTTGAAAAACTAAATAAAGTTGAAAAGCCTCTTGCCATCCTCATCACAAAGAGGCAAAAAAAAAAGGATGTTTAAATATTTGAAAATCTATAAATGTAATACATTATATTAATAGACTGAAATCTAAAAACAACATGATCATCTCAATTGATGCAGAGAAAGCCTTTCACAAAGTCCAACACTCCTTCATGTTCAAGGTTGTACAGAAACTTGGAATAGATGGACTCTATCTTAACTTGATAAAAGCCATTTATGACAATCCAAAAGCTCATGTAATCCAAAATGGGGAAAAACTGAAATCTCTTACACTTAAATCAGGTACAAGACAAGGCTGTCCTCTATCACCTCTCCTACTCAATATAGTCTTGAAATCCTTAGCTACAGCCATTAGAAAAGAGGGAGAAATAAAGGGAATAAGAATAGGTAAAGAAGAAGTTAAATTATCACTATTTGCAGATCACATGATACTTTACTTAAAGACTCCAAAATTTCCACCAAAAACGTATTAGACCTGATAAGGAAATTCAGTAGCATAGCAGGATACAAAAATCAATACTCAAAAGTCAATAGCATTCCTCTACACACATAAGAAGCACACTGAAACATAAACAATAGAAACAATAACTTTTACACTAGCACCGCAGAAAATGAAATACCTTGGGATTCACTTAACCAAGGAAGTCAAAGATCTTTTCATGAAAAAACAACACCTTAAGAAAAGAGATTATAGAGGATTTCAGGAAATGGAAAGATATTCCATGCTCTTGGATAGGAAGAACCAACATTGTGAAGATAGCCATACTCCCAAAATTGCTGTACAGATTTAATGCAATCCCTATCAAACTGCAACCACCATACCTCTCCGACATAGAGAAATCAATTCTAAAATTTATTTGGAACCACAAACGACCTAGAATATTAAAGGCAATCTTGGCCAAGAACGACAACGCAGGAGGCATCAGAATTACTGATTTGAAATTATACTACAAAGCACTGTGATAAAATCAACATGGTATTGGCAACAAAATAGACTTGAGGATCAGTCGAATAGATTAGAAGATGCAGAGGCATCTAGGAAAACACTCAGCCATCTTGTCTTCGACAAAGTGGCTACACAAGCTCACTGGAAGAAAGATAGCTTCTTTAACAATGGTGCAGGAATACATGGCTTTCTATATGCTGAAAACTAAAACTTGACCTAGCTCTATCACCGTGCACCTCCTTAAAGTCAAAATGGATTAAAGATCTAAACATTAGAACAGAAACACTCAATCTCCTGGAAGAGAAAGTAGCAGTAACTCTTGAAGACATAGGGGTAGGTAAAGAGTTCATGAACAAACATGTATTCATATGGGAAGCACTTGACAGAATCAACAACTGGGATCAACTCTTCTTAAGGAGCTTCTGAATGTCAAAAGAAATAGTCAGCGGAGTGAAAAGACAACCCACAATCTTTGAAAAAAACCCTAACTAATAAGCAATCAGACAGTGGAGTGCTGTCTAGAATACATAAAGAACTAAGATATAACAGGGCCCTCAAATTTAAAGACCCAATTGAGAAATGGGCATCTCAGATGAATACACACTTCTCAGAGGATGAAATTAAAGAAGCGAATAAATATATGAAAAAATGCTCCACATCGCTAGCCATTGATGAAATGCAAATAAAAACAGCACTGAGATACCATGTCACTTGCAAAAGAATGGCTTTCATAAGGAAATCAACCAATAACAGATGTTGGAGAGGTTCTGGAGAATAGGGAACACTTCTCCTGTGCTGGCGGGAATGTAGACTCGTACAACCATTGTGGACGTCAGTGTGGGGACTCCTCAAAGTAGTAGGACGAGAAATCCCATTCAAGCCAACTATCCCCCTACTGGGAATTTTCCCACAGGATCTGAAAACATTGTATCATAGTGACATATGTATACCTGTGTTTATAACAGCGAAATGTGTGATAGCAAAATATTGGAAACAACCAAGATGTCCATCACATGATGAATGGTGGAAAAAATGTGGTATTTCTATATAATGGAGTAATACTCAGCTATTAAGAATGATAAGTTGGAAGCATTTATACTGAAGTGGATGCCACTTGAACATATACTCATAAGTGAAATAAACCAGACACACATGTATAAATATCGTATAGTCTCCCTAGTATAACCAGCAAAAAGCATAAATACAAAAGGAAACATACAACAACAACTAAAATCAATTGAGTCAGATAAGGCAAAGTGAATGGCATATGTTGCAGGATACTAATCAGCTTTTCTTCTGGATGGTTAGCAACCTAAGTTTGCAAATCAGAGTTGGAGAAATAGAAGGGCCACAAGGCCAGCCAACATTTTTCCCCTAGCCTTTCAAGGTCAGCGAAGACTCAGGACACAGGAGAACCTGTACTGCTACATCATGAAACTCAATTGAGCCCCAAATTTTCTGAACAAGGAGATTATGCAGCCACAGAGGAAAGAAACTGAAGTTCTATAGTGTGCCTGGGGACAGTCACATGAAGAGAAAACTTTCTCTCAGGCTCTTCCAGAGAGCAAACTGGTCAAGCATTGGCCATGACTCATCCACATGGATGACACAGACAAAGGATCTACAGAATAATGTACAGGACTACAAGATAATCCCTGAGGAGACTTCCCTGACCACATAAGAAATATAAAGTACATGTGTTGTTGTATAAACGTTGCTCTGTCTAGGTCTTAACTATCCAGCAGAAAAGTGTAAAAACGAAGTATACTTTGTGGGGACATAGTATTAAGCTGAGCTGTAAATGGCTGTTGTTGCCAACTTGTTTGAATCACTCACTATTGTTGTGGAATGCTGGACTGTGTTGGATTGTGTTGTTCAGTTCAAGCACCTAAATTAGTTGAATGACAATGGAGTGCCCACCTTTGACAGGTGCAGACAAAGGAAGGGGTATAGAAAGGAAGAATCATGATGTGTGTGTATAGACAGTACAGTTGGGATAGATAATGCTGTGCTTCTACATAATCCTATGAGAGGCAAGATTTGCACTAATGGTGGTTGGATAGGATATTATGTCGGCTTCTAGTACTACGGTCATGCACCAGGAAAATAATTATTGAATTTTTGATATAATTCAGGTATAAAAAATAAGATAATTAAATAGCTACACTCTTAATTTACTGATAAGAGACATCTGCTATAATAATGTCTGTAAGTATAATATCATGTGTGCCCCTTGTATGATACCAAAACATTATGAAAACAGTTTGCAATGTATTAATTTAATGAATCTGTCTTGTTAAGGTGTCTTAAAACTGTCTGATTGATATTTGTACTTCAATAAAATAAAAAAATAAGTTTAAAAAATACCGAAAAATGAATAAATAAAAATAAAAAGTAAAGAAAAATAAAAACAAAAATAAAAAATGAAAAAAAAAATGAAAGGAGTGGTGAATAGTTAAATTTTTTCCTCCTTTTTAATTTCTCATTATTTTTTGGCCAGTCTTACAGGTGCATATCTGGTAATCTGAACAACTGGTTTGAAGACAATGATTTGTATTATAATGACCATGTTTTAATTCTTATCAATTTCTTTACTGAAATTCTTCATCAATTTTTTTTACCTTTTTTCTATTCTCTTTAAAATATATTAAAAAGTTAAAGAAAAAACAAAACAGAAAATACCACTGTTGGTTTTTGAAAGGTCATACACAATTCTTTGGTCTCATCTTTAATTTGGAATGAATGAAATCAGTATCAAGAAATAAAAAAACAGAGGCTTACTGGTTAGCACAATTGTTTAAGCACCTGCTTGGGCAATCCCAGTAAGGCACAGGGGATTGTAATTTAATCACCAGCTCCCCAAGCCTCACCAGACTGGCCCTTAAGGGAGCCAGAGTCAGCCCCCCAAAATCCTTCCCAACTTTTGAGACTGGGCATTGTAGCATATGCTCATAATCCCAACACTTGGGAGGCTATAAACAGGAGGATCACAATGACTTCGATCTATGCAGTGAGAACCTGTACACTCTATCTTAAATACAAAAAAAAAAAAAAAAAAAAAAAGGAAAGAAAGAAAAGACAATACATAGAAGAAGAATAAAATGCAGTTAGTGCCTTGTGACTACTGTGGGCTTTCCGACAAATAACTGGCTCACTAGGAAAACTGTACTGTTTGCCTTCAGAGTTATGGCTAATGCAGTAAGATTCCTACATGGCTGAGAAATATGCAGGGCTCCTTAAACACTGTCCCAGGGTAGTAGAAGTGAGAGAGAAATCCACAGAAGTAGACCTTGGCCAGATTTGTGTGCACAGTGCCAGATAGTAAACCTTTTAGGCTTTGGGTCTCATATATGGATTTCTGTCAATACTTGCTTTTCTTACTGTGATGCTAAAACAAGTATGGCTAGGTTTTTTTTTTTTTTTTAAACTTTAATGAAAATAAGTTATAGGCTGGATTGGATCATGGGCTGGAGTTTGCTGACCCCTGACACAGAAGGAATCCATTTGAACAATTTCCTCACCAGTGTCACTAGTAAATTATGTCGTATCTTATTTAAAAAGAAGCAATGAAGGGTTCCAGAGAGGGTTAGTATGCTACTGTAGTGAAACTCCCACAGTTAAGTCTTCAGCCTGGGAAATTCTGACTCCATTCTAACAGATACCACTGACAGAATGAATGTAGCTTCAAAAGAAAAATTAAGGAACAGGACCTCACCTTTGGAGATGTTGAATTTGAGGTGAAAAGGTTTTTCAAGTAAACGTCACCTATCACCACAGATATGGACAAATCTGGCTTGTACTGCCTTATGAAAATCTGTTACACATATGTCTTCCATGACCTCATGGTGGTATCTTGAAATAGGCTTTGGTGAGAATATTCATATCATAGACATTGGCAAAAGCTAAAACCCAATGTCCACCTGCCTTTCTTCTCCATGAGTCTATGGTTAAACACTGACCAGCAAGCCTGTCATTACACATAGCATGTATAAATGTGGATCTGAAATATAGTGCTGGTAGGACTCAGTAGGCAAGTCATCTGCTTGGAGGAGAAAGCTGAAGTTTTGGAGTGGGTGATGCTGCCCAGTATGGATTAGGAAAGAGCAAGGTAAGCAAATCCAAATATGTGTGATTTATTCATGTTTTGAATTAGTATAATAGACAAAAGACACTGGGGAAGAAGTGGAAGCAGTAATACAAGAAGCAGGGAAAAGCAGCATCACACAATAAGGGGCCATCACTTACTACCTATGAAATTAGGTTCTTTGGCAAACATAAAAAAAACACTTATGTCTTATTAATTATGAATCAAACAGCCCTCCTCTTCCTTATGGGAAATTTGAATAGAGGAGACAGAAGAGAAGAAACCTGTTCACCTTCCACATGAACTCAAGGTTTGTGTCTTTTTAAGGATTCCTGCCTGTTACCTCATGCTGTTTCTTTCAATATCAAGGGAGACAAAGTTCAGAGCAGCTGATATAACATTATCACTAACAATTTGAAGGTCCTGAATTTCATATTATTGTTCTTTAATTCATGAGGAGTCTAGCTGCTTTGTTTTTTTAAGTCTTGGGCTACATGCCTTGCTAAGAAATATAACAGTGGGAATCCTCCCTAAACAAAAAGATCAGCCTGTTAGATAATCTTTTGTACTAGAAACCTAAGTTCACAGATCAAAAATTGGAGAAATAGAAGAGCCGCAAGGTCAGCCAACATTTTGGCCCTAGCCTTTCAAGGTTAGCGAAGACTCAGGACATAGGAGAACCTATACTGTAACATCATGGGACTCAATTGTGGCCCAAATTTTCTGATCTAGAAACCAATTAATGATTATGCTGTTTTCGTGATCTGCTGGTTTTGAGGAGGTAAAAATGACTCTAGGAAGGGCCTTGCCCTCTCCCCATGGTGTTTTTTATTTTTATTTATTTTGTGTAGGGTCTCACTATGCAGCTTGGACTTGTAGTGATCCTCCTGTTTTCAGCCTCCCCAGCACTAGCATTATGGAATCATGGGATTCTTAAGCTCATGAAAATTCTGATAGTTTTGTAGTGTAAATCATTAGTATGCTTCTCCTCACTTTGGAGCTCATGGTGGCCTCTTTACAAGATAAGATCCATGAAAGGCTCCAGGCACCTGAAATGAGTTCTCCATTTGTTCACCATGGCCCTACACTCAAGCCTATGTGCAGGGATAAAGACATATTTAAGGATCTAAGCACCAGTAGTAGTGAGGCTCCTCAAAATCCTCAGTCTCTTAATGTGGCAATTTGGTTTCCCAAATGCCAGGTTTTTTGTGTATTTGTTCTCTAAATTTTCTGAGCCATGTTGGAGGTTTGTGAGACTCATCTATTTACCATGTCTATACTGTTAGGCTCGAACCAACTGAGAATAAGCAGAAGGAATTAGATACAGAATGATATCTCTTCTTTAGTACTTGTTAGTGATAATTGAAATTCGTTTATGATTTGGTAAATATTTTATTTGTGTTACTTAATACTTATATTTATGTGATGAAATAAATTATTAATATTTTCATTTTATAAAGTAGTAAATTAAAGATCACAATTGCTGAGCAAAGTATACATGGTTATCTAATAGCAGAGTCAGGTTCAAAATGTCAGTAGACAAAATCCACACACATTACTATTTCCCAGCCTATACCTATCAGATACAGTTTGCTGCTAAAGATCAACTGGATGATATGGTTTAGGCATGAGGTAGACTGGTAATTTTGAATATCGCAAATTGAAATTACCTCTTACTTAGAAGGTAGAGAATGGAGGGCATCTTCTACAGTTCAGAGTCCCCCTATAGATGGACTTACAGAATGAAGACCATGAGCTAAGAAAATGCTAGAACAAAAAAGAAACAGGACCATGCTATTCCTTTCTAATAAGTGACCACAGTTCCTGTGGAAAATCAGAAGAGTATCATTAACTATTTTATCTTTTTTTAAAATTTATTTATTTTTATTCATTTGATGAGAAAAAAGATAAAATACAATGAAATTGTTTCAAAACAGGTTAGTAGGGCAGTTACAATAATTAATACATTGCATACTGTTGTCTTCATAGTAGTTATTTGGAGGACAAGATGCAGACATGATTTTTTATCTAAACAATGTTAGTACAAATTTTTTTTCTCAATAGACTAAGAGAAAGTAGCTGTATATCTATCATATATTCATATATATACATATATATATATCTATCTTCTGTTTACTCTGACAGGATCTAAGACACAGAAGAAATGGACAAATTCCTAGATAGGTATAAATTGCAACACTGAATCAAGAAGATATATGAATTATGAATAACCCAATATTAGCCAGTGAATTTGAAAATGTAATAAAAAAATCATTACCAGTAAAGAAAAGCCTAGGTCCTGATGGATTCGTAGCTGAACTGTACCAGAAATTTAGAGAGCATTCAATCCCAATACTCTGAAATGCATCAATAGAAACCAAAAAGAAAGAAATACTCCTAGAATCATTCCAGGAGGCAAGTATTATTAATATGGAAACTGGAGAATGATCCGACCAAAGAAGAAAATTACAGGTCAGTTTTATCCATGAACATAGATGAAAAAATCTTCAATAAAATACTAGCAAATAAAATACAACAAATCATCAAGAAGATTATACACTACGACCAGGTAGGAGTCCTCGCAGGGATGCAAGGATGGTTTACTATTCAAAAATCTATAAATGTAATACACTATATTAATAGACTGACATCTGAAAACCACATGATCATCTCAATAGGAGCAGAAGACACTTTTGACAAAGTTTAATGTTTATTCATATTCAAAGCTATACAGGAATTGTAATGCATGGCCTATACCTCAATCTGATGAAAATCATGTAGGACAAACCAACAGCCAACATAACTACAAACAGAGAAATACTGAAAGCTTTTACTCTTAAATCAGATATAAGACAAGGATGTCCTCTATCACCAATCCTATTAAATATAGTTCTGGTACCAGTAGCTCCAACTACTAAACAAGACAGAAATAAAGGGAATAAGAATGGTAAGGAAGAAGTGAAACTATTTGTATTTGCAGATGGCATGATACTCAATTGGGAAGACTAAAAAACCTACACCTAGAAACTCCTAGAATTAATAAATAAATTCAGTAGCATGGCAGGATAGAAAATCAATATCCAAACATCAATAGAATTACTCTACACAGATATCAAACTCATTGAGAGAGAAGTTAAGGATGCAATATGCTTCATAATACTTCCAAAAAAAAAAAAAATGACGTACTTAGGAATTAGTCTAACAAAAGAAATAAAGTATGTATACAATGAAAATCACAACCCTCTAAAATCAAAGAATTGAAGGGGTTAGGGAGATATCTCAGTTGAATAACAGCTTGCCTGGCAAGCACAAGGGCCTGAGTTCAATGCCCAGAATAAATAAACAAACAAACAAATAAATAAATAAAAATTAAAAAAAGAGTTTGAAGAGGATTTCAGCAAATGGAAAGGTATTCCTTACTCATGGTTAGGAAGAGCCAACATTGCGAAAATGGCTATACTCCCAAAAGTGGTATGCAGATTTAATGAAACACATATCAAAATATCATCAAGTTCCAGCACACATCTTGAGAAAGCATTCCTAAAATGTATTTGGCAGGCCTGCCTTGCCGGCCCCAACGCCATGGCCCACTGAGACATGAATTGAGCCTGGTTGTGGTGGCGTGCAGCCTGTAATCTCACCTCTTGGGAGACTGTAAACAGGCTCATCACTATGAGTCTGATCTAGTAGTGAGACCCTGAACACCCTGCAGACCCTTCCCTAAAAGTACAAAAAAAAAAAATTTGGAACCAGAAAAGATTTAGATTATCAAAGACAATCTTGGGCAACAAAGCAAGTCAGGAGGCATTACAATCCCTGATTTGAAATTCTACTATGAATTTACTGTGATCAAATCATTGTGGTACTAGCAAAAAAAAAAAAAGAAAAAAACAGACCAGAGGATCACTGGAACAGATTAGAAGATGCAAATAATTACAAACACACTGAGCCCTCTTATCTTTGTCAAAGGAACCAAACATGTTCACTGGAAGAAAGGTAGCCTCTGTATCAAATGGGGCTAGAAAGATAGGCTTTTCACATGCTGAAAACTAATACTAGACCCAGGTATATTGCCATGCACTAAACTAAAGTCAAACTGGATTAAAGACCTAAACTGTAAAATAGAAACAATCTCCTAGAAGAGAAAGTAGCTATAAATCTTGAAAACATAGGACTAAGCAGACAGTTCATGAGCAAAAATCAAACTGCACCGGAAATACTACAAGCAATCAACCCCTGGGGTCTCATTTTATTGAGAAGCTTCTACCCAAATAGAGTGAAAATACAACCCGCAAATTGGGAAAAAAGTCTTCTCAGGGTTTATCTTGTAGTCCTGTACATTATTCTGTAGTTCCTTTGTCTGTGTCATCCATGTGGATGAGTCACGGCCAATGCTTGACCAGATTGCTCTCTGTGAGAGCCTGAGAGAAAGTTTTCTCTTCATGTGACTCTCCCCAGGCACACTATAGAACTTCAGTCTCTTTCCTCTGTGGCTCCACAATCT
>PVKA01039111.1:0-19712 GCA_004027165.1 Ctenomys sociabilis
AAAGACTTTCCAGAAACAGTAATTAATTATTAGTAATAACCCTTTAAAATTACAAGTGATAAATAAAAATTTTTATTTTTCAAAATAAAAAAGGTTATACTTTGGGGAGGTAGAAGGCTGGCTCTAAGATTCAAGGTTGCCTGAGCAACATGGTACAACTTGCCTGAAGTAAACAGAAAGATAGATACATAGATAGCTAGATGATCGATAGAGGATAAATAGATGGTAGGCAGACGGATAGATGGATGATGGATGGATGGACAGATAGATAGATGGATAGATAGGGCTAGCAATGTAGCTCAATGGTACAATGCCAACATAGCAGACTCGGGGCTTTAAGTTCAGTCTCCAGTACACCAAACAAAACAAAACAAGGAAATAACAATAAGCTTCCACACAGTTTATCAAAATTTGTGGAATGCAGCAAAAACATATCTGAACAAAAATTTATCAGATTAGATGTAAATATTAGAAAAGAACAATGATCACAAATAAATATCTAACTTTCCACTTTAGAATGTTAGTGAAACAAGAACAATTTCTACCTAAAACAAATTAAAAAATTGGAACAGGAATCTGAAATGGAGAACATGAGCAAAATACAGAAAAATGCTGCAAGAACAAGTGGTTCTTTAAAAAGATTTAAAAAATTCAGTATACTTCTAAATATGCTAGTGAAAAAATAGAAAAAATATTTAATATGAAGATCAAGAAAAAGGCAAGAAAAACACCTCTTTTCCTTCTAACTTTGCTTTAAAGTCCCTGTTAGTTCAATAAGGCAAGAAAAATTTAGTCAAATATATACTAAAAAACAAGAGCAAAACTGTTATAGTCATGGATCAAGAAACATTCTATGGGGGTGTTGAGGAGATGGCTCAGCAGAATAAGCGCTTGTCTGGCAAGCACTAGGGCCTGAGTTCTGCCAAAAAAATAAAAAAAGAAAGAAAAAAGAAGAAACATTCTGTGGGGCCAGAGAGATAGCTCAGCAGCCTAAGCCCCTGCCTGGCAAGCACAAGGACCCACCTGTGATCTCAGCACTGGAGAGATTGTGATCGAGGATCGCTGTGAGTCCAAGCTGCATGGTGAGATCCTGTACTAACAACAAAACAAAACAAAAATCCCACCAAAACAAATAAAAAACAACCTATGTAGAAAAAAGAGATGACAAAAAGAAATTAAAATTTCCAATAACTAACATGCAAGATGGCAAAGTAATAGCCTGTAAGTCAAATGCAAAAGTCAAAGATTTTCCTAGAGATTGACAATGAGTGAGACTAACAAATGCTCAACATATTATTTACAATAGCACCAAAAGTTGAATAATTATGCATAAAAGTGTGACAAACTATATATAGCATCAATTTTGGGAAAGCTATAAACAAGAAGAGAAATAGAAATTGAAATAGAGAGATTGTGCTTTCATTTCATTTTTCTGAGATTGAAAAACTTACTAGTAAGGTGCCATTTCTCCCCAAATTGATCTATAGATTTAAGACGATACTAATCAAAATCTTAGCAGCTTATTTTGTAGATATCAACAAACTCTCTAGGCCTCTGCGGGTGACCCAGGAGCTGCCATGGTGAGGTCTCAGCCGGACGCCGCAGACGACCTGGACATGGACGCGTTCCTGGACAAGTTCCAGAGCCAGCCTTACACGAGGATCAGTGGGAAGAGGAATTTGACAAGATTCCCTTATTTATGAAGAAAACACCATCCCAGTGAGAATCTCCTTGATCCCAAGGAGAATCCTGACTTGGCTTGGCTCCAGTCAATTACTTTTGATGAAGAGCGATCTCCAGAAGAGTAAGCCAAGACCTATAAAGATGAAGGCAATGCCTACTTTAAAGAAAAAGACTACAAGAAAGCTGTGATTTCATACACTGAAGGACTGAAGAAGAAATGTGTAGATCCTGATTTGAATGCTGTCCTTTATACCAACCGAGCAGTGGCACAGTACGGCAATTTTCTTTCTGCTCTTGATGATGTGATGGCTGCCTGAAAGCTGAAGCCCCACCACCCCAAAGCCGTAACAAGAGGTGCCCTGTGCCATCTAGAACTGGAGCACTTTGCCGAGGCTGTGAGCTGGAGTGACAAGGGGCTGCCCATAGATGACAAGGAGAAGAAACTTCTGGAAGTACAGGCTAAAGCAGGCAAGCTGAAGCGAACTGAACAGAGAGATGTGAGGAAAACAAGGCTGAAAGAAAAGGAGCAAAATCAGAATGAAGCTCTACTTCAGGCCATCAAGGCCAGGAATGTCAGGCTCATGTCTGAAGCTGCTGGTGAGGATGAGGATGCAGCCTCAGAAGGTGGAGAGGTGTTTTTGGATGGGCTCAGCTCTGAGAACCCCTATGGTGCCAGGTTGAGTTTGGATGGCCAGGACAGGCTGAGCTGGCCCGTGCTGTTCCTGTACCCAGAATATGCCCAGTCAGACTTCATCTCTGCTTTTCATGAGAACTCCAGGTTTACTGATCACCTAATGGTGATGTTTGCTGAAATACTCTCTTGGGACTCAGAGCAAAAATACTGCGCGGATAATCTGGAGGTCTACTTTGAGGATGAGGACAGAACAAAACTGTACCGGGTGCGTCCCAGGAGCACCCTGCTGCAGGTGCTGCACCATCCCAGGTACTTTGTAAAAGCCCTGACTCCAGCATTTCTCTCTGTGTAGGGGCCTCTCCTTTTTGCAACAATTATCTCCAAGGGAGAAAGGTACACCAGGTAAAGTGACAGAGCAAGGCTGTGCAAGCCAGCTCCCTCCCTCGCTTTCCCACCCCCTTGAACAGCTGGGGACACCAAAATCTAGCACTTTTGTTCTGTCACTCTGAGGATATTCTCCCCTAACCCAAACAGGAGGGAGCTGCTGACTTTCTTCATCTGTGGCTCCTCTGCCGTCACTGTCCTCAATGGGGACACAACTCGGTTTCTGGCTGTGATGTCTGGCAGTCTGTCTCTGAAGGAACCACCAGCCACATTTACCACACCCACTGGCTGAGTTGCTGGCCTTGGAGACCACTGCAAATGGTGACAGGTGCTACAAGAAGCCTTCGAGATGGCCCTCCAATGCAGTAAAATCAGCTCTGAGGAATTCTAAAGCCTGAAGCCTCGGCTGGCCTGGTTCCCAATTGTTTTACCGCCATGGAAGGGAGCTGTGTGTGGAGCTGTATACCTCAGGGCTTGGAGCTGGTGAAGCCCCTGCCTGTCTCTGCATACTGCCCCAAACTACCAGTTCCTTCATCCTTGCAGTGTGAGAACTCCAGTTTTCACATGTGAGGATTTTGTGTGTGTTTCAGAGAGCCTCATAATGTTGTCCAGGCTGGTCTCAAATTGCTAGGCTCAAGTGATTCTTCTGCCTGAACCTCCTAAGTTCTTGGACTACAGGAAAAGCCTGCTGATTGTGGAGTTGCAGGTCTTTAATCCCAGCACTCGGGAGGCTGAGGCAGGAGAATCGCTGAGTCAAGACAGGAGAATCGCTGTTGAACTACATAGCAACAACTGGTCTCAAAAAAAAAAAAAAAAAAAAAAAAAAAAAAAAAAAAAAAAAAAAAAAAAAAAAAGAAAAAAAGAATAAATAAAAACATTATACTAGGGAAAAAAAGATATCAACAAACTAATGTTAAAAGGTAGATGGAAAGAGAAAAAGCCTAGAGTAGTTGAGACAGTAAGATATTCTATAAATCTATAGTATTTGAGATGGTGCAAGATTAACAAAAGCATAGATATGTGTATTAATAGAATAGATTGCAAAGTACACTAGTAGCTTCATGTAATTATAAATCAAATCATCAAAGATATAAAAATGATTTAATAGGTGTGGTCTTAAAATATTTTTGTAAATACCAGTGTTCAAAAATCTACTGAATATTTAAAACTAAAAAAATACTAATTATAGTAAAACACATCTGTTCCAAAAATAATGGATAAACACACTCATATCAAGATAAAACTATTTTGAGAGGAATTAGCAACAATATGGATTTATGAAATTTTAAAAATTTAAATATTTCACATGCCTTTTGATTATAGTACACTGACTAATCATTTATGCCAATTTTTGTCAATTAAACACTTTAGGGTTGGAGACATTATCCAATTTTAGCTTTTCCCCCAAATCAAAGTAATCATGAAGGGTAAGTGATCTGAATTGATTCAAAACATCAAGGCATGTGAAAAGTCTCTCAACACAACTAACAAACTGAAAACCACCTGACAACTCTTACCACTAATCACAGTGTGGAAAATGGTGGGAATCAAAATACCCTGGAAAAAAGTTGACCTCATTATTCAAAGACCATGCTGCAATGCACTTATGGGAGCTTTATTCATCAATGCGGAAAGCTAGGAGTAACCAAAAGGCCCACCAATGAGTAAGTGCAAACAACGCTAGCACAAGTTTGCAATGGGATCCACAGATAGGAACTCTCTTCGATGAAACAATAGGGATGAGTCACAAACATTGCAAAGCTGTTCCAAAAAGGCTAATCCCATATGACTCCATGTAGAGCACCTGGAACGGCAAAAACTGAACAGTGAGCAAAGTGCTCAGTGGTTGGCAGAGGTGTAGAAAAGGAGCCAACTGAATAAGTGAAGCACAGGACCTTTTTTTTTCCTAATGTGGTGAAACTATTTTGTATGATGTCATACTTTTAGATGCATAATGCTGTGCATTTGTCAAATCCTATAGAACTTGAAAGTGCAAAGAGAAACACAATATACATTAGGTTAAAAAGATTTCAGAAACAAGGGGAATTCATATGAAATGCAGTGTGTGACAAAAGAATCTATTACAAATCTTTGAAAGAAACTTACTTAAGGATATGAAGAAAAAGATGGCCATGCATTTATTGTCAAAAGATAATATTACAAAAAATTCATTTAAATTAATCAATCAATTAATTTTTGAGTCAGGGTCTTGCTATGTACCTCAGTCTGGTCTCAAACTTGCAAACGATTCTCTTGCCTCAGAATTCTGGTGCCACTGCAACAACATTTAGTGATTTTACTTGCATTTATTTTAAATCCTATAACTGCAGAACACTTCGTTTCTTAAAATAGTGGGTTTCAAAGAGTTGAGCAGAAGGGGTGGGTCTTTCACACAGAAAAGAGCTAAAGAAAGAAGGAACAATACTTTAAAAACTAGATTACATTCATTGTAGTCTGAGGAAAGGAAGCCGCAACCAGGAACTAACTGTCCAGTTACGTCCAGTTAACTTTTTGTGGACTCATTATCATGTTGATTGAAACTTATCTGCTTTGGCAATTTGGCTGTTACCTCTTGTCTTAGTTACTTCTATCATCACTGAGACACAATACCCAGCACCCACAAGTCTAATGAGAAAGGTGTATTTTGGTTCACAGTTTGTGTATCCTTCAGTCCATAGTTGGCTGGCTCGCACTACAGAATGGTAGAGGGGAAAGAGCTCATGGAACAGGAACTGGAGGTGGGGGTTGGAGAAAGACAGAGACAGAGACAGAGGAGACAGAGACAGAAAGAGAGAGAGACAGAAAGATAAACAAAGAGACACTCAGGGAGGGAAGCGGGAGAGACACAGTCAGAGGCAGAGAAACAGATAAAGAGATAGAGACAATGAGACAGACAGACACAGAGAGACAGATAGAGACAGACACAGGTAGACAGAGAGAAACAGAGGGAGAGAGAGAGAGAAAGAGAGACATACACAGACATAGGTCAAGAGAGAGAGATAGAGAAAGACAGAGACAGAAATATAGACAGAAAGAGAAAGTGAGGGAGAGAGAGAGATAGATCCTTCCTGGCTAAGCTCCCAGTGACTTACCCCTTCAACCAACCAAATTTTGCCTCCCCCATCACATTTAGCTCTCAGTTCATTAGTGGGCTAATCCACTAATGCATATCATGCCCCAGATCCAGTTACCTCCTGGAAGACCCAGCTTTGAATGCATGAGGCTTTGTGGAGACCTTTAGGGAAGCCATAGCATCTCTCTAATTTTCTTTTTTAAAAATTAGTTTTATTGAGAAACAAATAGCAATGAGACAGTTTCAAAACAGGTCAGTAGGACAGTTACAATAATTAATACATTGAATATTATTATTATTATTATTATTATTTTTTTTTTTTTTTTTGTCTTTTTGAGACCGGGTCTCACTATGCAGTTCAAGCTGGCCTTAAGCTCACTTTGTAGCTCAGGCTGGTCTCAAACTCACAACAATCCTCCTGTCTCAGCCTCCCAAGTGCTGGGATTACAGGCCTGTGCCACCACGCCCGGCTAATATTATTGTATTTGTAGTGGTTATTCATAGTAAAAAAATGCAGACATGATACTCTGTCCAAACACTATTAGCACAAATATATATATATATATATATATATATATATATATATATATATATAACAAAATGATTCTTCATTTAGATCCCCTTTTTGTTTATTTTTGTCAGAGATGGGAATTCCATTGCTATTTAAATATTGGTGGTGCGTGAATTCAGCAAAATATTCCAATATAGTCCAGTAGCCCATAATAGTAGTGGATTAAATGTAGGACTAGCAATGTCAGAAGTTGTTGACTTGAGCCCTTTTACAGCTCAGCATACATATAGCTTTACCTTTGATACCTCATTTTCATACTTTTCTGCTGGATGGTTAAGACAAAGACAAAGCAAGACCTATACAACAAAAAAATTGTAACTTTTGTATCTGAAAAGGTTAATCAAATCCCCTCAGTATTTGCCCTGAAACCCTATACAGCAGTTTGTGGATCATTTGTCAGTGTCAGCCATGTGGATGAGTCACAGCCATTGCTTGACCAATTTGCTCTCTGTGAGAGCCTGAGAGAATGATTTCTCTCCATGTGACTCTCCTTAGGCACACTCTACATCATCCATCACTTTCCTCTGTAGCTCCATAATCTCCTTGATCAGAAAATTTGGGACACGTTGAGTTATAGAATGTTACAGTACAGGTTCTCTTATGTCCTGAGTCCTCACTGACCTTGAATGGCTAGGGCAAAAATGTTGGCTGTCCTTGCAGCCCTTCTTTTTCTTTAATTTTTGGTCTGATAACTTAAGTTGTTAACTCTCCAGAAGAGAAACTTAATGATATTATTACCCTATAAAATAGGCATAAATACCCTATATAATAGTGAGCTTAACATCACTATCTGTCTGAATATCAAACATCTTAGACAACATGGAACAGGCATTTTCCATCAAGCATTAATATGTTAAACTTTAAATCCCTACAGAATGTGAAGAAAAAAAATAGAAATAAACAATTCTAATTTGATATTTTGGAAAGTCAATCAGGCACTAAGCTTTAGTTTAAAGCTTTGTGACTTGGAAATTTGGCACAGTGGCTTCATTTTTATTTTTAACCTGCTTATTGGGTACAGTGTAAAAGCTCAGTCTAAACAATAGTTTGCTGTCATGTATGCATATATTTTTGAGTGCATAAAATTTCCATTTCAAATAACAAAATTCTAAATCCCAACTTTAAATAAATAAGCAAAACACACAAACACCTCCCCACTAAGGAAGAAAAGCCAATTGCTAATTATTTTGATTTTAAAAATTTAAAATTACATGTGGAAAAAAATGAAAGGTAAAGCTATGACATACCACTTGGTTGGTTCCCCTTTCAGACTGACAAAACTAAAGCAGAGTGAGAGAATATCTAGTGCTCAGGAGATGGTGTCTACCCCAAAAAATAAATTTCTTGCTATCTTGTTCAGATCAAGACTTGAAGTAGGACCAAATTACTCAGCACACATAAAACTGGGCAATTTGCCTTATGCTGTTGCCCCATATCAGGCAGAAAGGCCACGTAGAGAAGTGCAAAACAAGTCTACCACCCTATGTTGAATCTGGTCCAGGAATGAATCACTTTTTTTTTTTTCTTCTAGTACCTCTGGGTATTCAGAAGATCATCATAGTTAAATAGAAATTGTAAACATCACCCCAATGCAACTTGAATGCTATCTACAATTTCTTGGTTATTTTTTTCCCCTTGCAATTCTTCATTAGAATAAGTAATCACAAGTATAAGAAGAACTAATACTTCTTATTAACTACATTGTGGCTTTGTAACATTACTTTATTTAAAAATTTCTGGTTTTTTTCATTTAATAGAAACCCAAGCTGTTCTTTCATGCAGTGAAAATGGAAGTCCAAGGATCTGAGCAAAAGCTAAGACAAGCTTTTCTAATTGACATTAAAAATAAGAAGAAAGCCATATTGTTTTTGTTCCCTGAAGTGGGTTTCTCAAGATCATGGTTAGGTATCCAGCAACTCAAAGAGGAGGAGTATTTTGGAGCTGAAACATAAGAACAGGGCAAAGCATTGTGCAGATTTATCTAAATTAGTCCAACAGAGAGACTACAAGAAAGTAATTATCATTGTATCTGAGGCAAGAAATATATTTTTCTTAGGAGAATCTTGGTGTGTTTATTTTCTTGTTTCTGTTCATTGTCACTAAGTCTTGGGATAAAATTTCATTTTTTTTTCTTAGACACTTTCATTTATTTCCAGCTGACCACTTCACTATTGTCTGTAGTGCTCATCTGTTACCATTTACCCCATGTGGTTCCAAGAGTATGATTACAGTTCTGGCAATAGAGAAATTGCTGGAAATTTCTGGAGAAGCAACTTGAAAAGTTCTGTGAAACTACAAGGATTACCTGAGAACCCCCCTCCCTTTTAACTCATGCAAACACATTTTTATTGGATTTCTGCTTATTACAGTTGTCTAAATTGATTTGTAAATGCTCTTAGACTGTACAATGAGTCATGCAAGAACATCTACGTGCACTGTCATGGAAGAACACTTAGTACAACTGGTTATAAAGATGCTATCAACTCGCAATATTAAGAAGAAAATGCCCAGAGTTTAATTTTTCCCAGAATTTTCATATTGTAGTTAGGTTACAAAAGTAATAAAATAATTAAAGTATTTTCTCAGTATGCAGCACAACAGCGTTTTCCACACAGTCGCACTCATTAAAGCCATACATTGCTTATGTGAATGTTACACTCTAGTAGTTTTCACACAATCTGGGTCTATAGGACGTGACCACGTTCACTGAGATATGTATCTATCATGACACAAAAATCGCTGCCCTCATGGCGCTCTTGTTTAAGGATGGAAGGCCAACGGTCAGTCGGTAATTAAAGTACACGGCACCCGCTGTGGGGATGGCACGAGAAGCAACCAGAACAAGGCGGCAGGGTACGGGCTCTGTCCATCACGACCTGCGCTACTGATTTTCTTCAATGGCTCAGTCCAAAATGCAGATTTTTTTTTTATTTTTGATAAGTTTGACAGATTTCACCAGATATTATTTTTTAGAAAAGAATGAGCAATACCATCTTCCAGCAGACTCCCTGTATAACATCAAAGAGCATGTCATGTCAGCTGTGAAGCACATTTTTGGAACTGTTGGAAAGATGGAGCAAGTTAATGGCTGTGAAGATCCTTAGCCAACTTTCTGTTCTTAGCCACTGGGGCAAAGTGGCTGGGGAGATGACTCGGTGAAGTAGGGGTTCACTAGAAGTTGTGCCCACTTGGTGTACCTTTCCAGGAGAAATAGAAAAAAGAAGGCACTTGCTTTCTTAGCAATAGTACTCTGGAGTCATTAAGTGATATGAGCTCTAATTTCCACCTTATGTCTAAACTTCACTAATGATTTCACTCAAATGAAAATGTGTACAGTGGGAATTATGTGGAAGGAAAAGAGTGGTCATAAATTGATTTGCTTATTCCATGTAGAGCCAGGGTGAACCCATGTGATAACTTGTAACAAAATTTCCACAATAAATATCAATAATCAGATAAAGAAAATCAATGTTTAACTAAATGAATGTTTCTCTTTTTAGTGGACCTAAGATAAAACAAAACTAGTTAACATGTTGTGTATTTGAAATGTACAAAGATTATGAAGACTCCTTCCATTTCTTAAATTAAAAAAAAAATAGACTGATTGGCCTTATGAAAATGCCAATTTTGCTCCCTGCCATTCTGCTATTTCATACCCTTGTCTTATTTGGTGAAGTGACTAAGCAGAATTGATTCTTCCTTGTACAATTTGTACTTTTCTTGTTTCTCCTGTATAGTTTGAATTCTTCATTAAAGTTGAGTTATGCCTAAGTATTGTGGGTTACAACATCCTTTTTTTTTTAAGAGACTGTTGAATGAGATGTACTTAGGAATCTCCACACGGATTTCTGCATTGATTACAGCAGTCTACACTCCCAGCAATGCAGAAGAGGGTCCCCTTTTTGACACAGCCTCTCCAGTATCTGTTTTGGATTGATTTCTTGATAACAGCCATTCTTTCTGGAGTGAGATGGGATTTCGTGTTGTTTTATTTTTGTATCTCTCAAATGAATAGCTGTAGTGCAGTTTTCATATATTTATTTGCTATTTGCACTTCTTCATCCAAGAAGTGTGTATTCATCTCAGATGCCCAGTTTTGGATTGGGTCTTTGAGTTAAGGGCATCTGACTTTTTTCAGTTCTTACCTGTCTTATTTGCTTGAGGAGCAGCTGGTGAAAATATTTCACTCTGTGGGTTATCTTTTTACTCTATTGATGATTTCTTTTGCTGTGCAAAAGCCTTTTACTAAGATGAGACCTCAGTCGTTGATTTTTTGCATTGTTTCTCATGCGATCTGGGTTTGGTTCATGAAATTTTTGCCTGTTAAAACAGCCCTTTCCACAATCTCTTCCTTTTCATTGCAGCCCTTGCACAAGTGAGACAGTGATCCAAAAATATCTTTTGTCACAGGCTTTACTTAGGAAGGTGTTCGTGCTTAGAGTGGCAAACTTAAATAAAATGTTTTCTAAGATTCTTGTCCCACTTGCCTAAGTCTTGTTACTGTATTCTTGTCATATAAACTCACGATTCACTTGGGCCAGCCAGGTCTCTGTATAATACTTGTGACCCTGCCATTTTTACCTATGTGAATCTATATAAAACTCTCTTGTTATTGGCATACATACATCTTCTCCTGTGTCCGCTTAGCTAGGGGACCTCTGATGTCCTTCAGTCTTCTAGGTGAGCACAAAGCGTCAACACCTGTACTCTCTGTAGCTGACTAGAGGTATGTTAGTTGGATCTGGAAAAAGAAACCACACAGCACCAGCCAGGAGACATTTCCTGTGAAGAATTGGCTTTACCAGTCCTTTTTGAAGAGAAAACAGAAATGCCTGGGGGAACCCCATTTGTGCCATCTGTACTTTGTTGCATGTAAGTACGTCTAAGTTAATTGTCTGGAAATGAGTATATTAGCTCTTATTCCAAAGTGCAGACTCACGCTTAGTTTTTGTCAGATATTTCTTTGATTTTTTTCATAAAGCTGCCAATTAAAGAACTCTTGCTGGTATTTTTTATTGATATTTGGATTCTATGGATTTCTTATTTTTTGATTATCACAGCTGGGATTCAGACGTCCAATGGATTGAGCAGTGCCACTAGTATGGTGCTGCATTGAAAGGACTTGTTTGCAAGCAGGACTGCCAGTGATTATGAAGGAACACTATAGGGATGGCCTGTAAGCAAAGGAGTGCTGACGGGAGCTGTGCTGTTTGCCAAGCAAGTGACTTAAGTACCTAAGAGTTGGCGCTACTAGGAGAGGATCAGTAGCTCTCTTTCTCCCTTTTGTGTGTGTTTCCTTTACAGGTTTTATAAGCATTGCTTTAGTTCTGTGGAAGACAACTCATAATATCATATTATCTCATTATACTAACATTGTGGCAATACACATACATCACACTAGTAAAATGAATACTAATAATGTGGAATTTGACTTACAATTTGTGACACAATGGAAGAGTTCAGGAACCATTCAAAATATTGACAATAACTTCTTTCTTCCTTTCCTATATGCTACTATTTTTGGTAAGTAGAATTCATATTCCCTCACAAACTAGAAATGCTAAACTCTTAATAGCATCCCCATGGTTTTACTTCTTACTACGATGCTTTCACTGATTTCATCATAGTTCAAGCATGATAACAAATCATCATTTGTCCTCAGAAACATGAACCGTCTGTGACTATTTCTGCGCTCACAGCGGCTTCTCTCTTAAATAGCTGCTCTGAGTCTGTCAGTGTACCCAGCTGCTTTCTGCCAGCAGCAGGACTGCCACACATAAACGCTCCTATGCTATGTGATGACCAAAACACACTCAATTCTTTCTTAAGGAAATTTAAATTGCATCAGCCTATTAATTTGTTACCTTAAACTCACATCTTCTCACTTCTACAGTACACTTTAACTTCAGGCAATTTTTTTGATGAAGATTATCTGGAATGCTGATAATCTACAACCCATAAATATCCTCTCTTCCTTAATGGACTGACATGTATCTGTGTGTATCCATCAGGACTATGGTAGTTGCAAATAATAGAGATCTTCCACTAGGGTTTGAGTCTGAAATGTGCCCTGAAAGCTCAGGTGATGAAGGTCAGGTAAGGCACTGGGCAGAGGTAGAATCCTGGGTTGGGGGAGCTTTGTAGAATAAGTGCTTGTCTGGCAAGCACAAGGGCCTGAATTCAATTCCGTTTCTCAAAAAGATAAAAAAAAAAAAAAAAAAAAAAAAAAAAAGGAGGGATTGGGCCCCAAGGCTCTGTCTTTGCCAATGGATTATTCAGTTGAGGACTTCATAGATTAATGGCTTTTGGGAGGCAGAGTAGCCTCACTGGAAGACTGGGGATGTGTCTCCATAGGGAACACTTCAGATCCCCTCTGTTTCCTGGCAGCCACAAGGTGAGAAGCTTTGCTCCACCATATCCTTTCTGCCATGCTTTCCTGATGTCTTTTCTGAAAGAAAGAGACCCAGTGACCATGGCCTGAAGCCTTTGAAACTGTGAAGTAAATGAGATTTCTTCCTTTTACACTGATTGTTTGGGTATTTTGTCACAAAACTGAAAATCTGACACAGACACTAATGATAATAATAATAATAATTAATAATAATAATAGCTCAAACTTAAGAACTTCCACATGAAAGAAGTCAAAAGGTAGGTCAGAAGTTCTATGATGACTCTTTTGCTATCCGTCATTCCAATACTTGCTTTATGTATCCACATCTACCTTGTGAACAGAGCTGATTGCTTATGATACCATTAAAATGCATTATTTCAGTTGTTTACATTGCCAGTGTCCATTTTTTATTTTATTCTTTTTTTGAAATTGGGAATTGAACTTGGGACCTTGTGCTTGCAAGACAGGTGACATGCCACGGAGCTATACTCCAGTATTCAGTATCTGTCATAAGGGATGAGGAGAACCGATATAGAATAAACAAATAATAATGAGACTTTTACCTTTTCAAGTTCCTGCTTGGTTGGGCCCCTTACTACATGTCCTAATGGAGTTTTTAAGTTAGCAAATTTTGCTTTGACTCTTGGACCTGCACCACACAAGGCATGTCAACTTCGGCATGCCCCATCTTTTAATAGCTCCTCACTAAGATGGATATTTTAGCAATTTCACAAGATTATGGTGAAAGGTTTACATGGCATGTTACATATATGCTTTATAAATATTTTACAGTAGTTATAATAATAGCTCATTTTAGTTACTGGCTAAATGCATGTTTTTGGAATGCATTAGCTAACAAGATTATGAAAGAAAAATAATCAGAAATATTCTGTAATCCTGCCATTTTTAAAATTGTTTATGCTTGTTCCAAAGAATGAAGACAATGCTGATGTATTATACATTTCTCTTTGCTAATTGTTATTATCTTTTAATGCATTTGGTTTTTACAGGGTCTCACTATACAGCTCAGACTCACAGTGATTCTCCTGTTCTCAACTTCCCCAGTGATGGGATTACAGGCATACGCCACTATGCCTGGACTTTATGACCAGCTCAGCCTGCCCTGGGAGAGGGACTGGTGCAGCTTGTGGTACTGGAGATTGAAGCACAGTCCCTGTGCTTGTCTGAGCAGGTGCTTTAGTCTGCTAAGCTATCTTGTCTGCCTTTATTATTATTTTGAATGTGTTTGGTACAGGGTCTCACTACACAACTCAGATTTGTAGTGACCCTCCTCTTTTCAGCCAGTCCAGCACTGGGATTACAGGCATGTGCTACTCTATGCTATTTTTTTTTGAAATGTCTTTTGTGAAGTAGAATGGAAAGCAATAAGAAGATTGGATGTCACAGAACAGATACTGACTTTGCAGAGTAAAATCAAAGGGGTTAAACAGAAACTTGCTTTCTTCAACCTTTTTTAGACAAGGCTTAATGATAGGCAGATTTCATGTGACAGACTGATGATTATCTAGTAAACATTAATCTGTACTCATTCTTTCTTAAAACTTTGATTTTGTGCTAATATTGCCCCTTTTGATTAACCTGAACATAATACTTGACAGAATAATAAGGAAGTATACTAATATTTCTTATAAATTGGCTTTACTAAATTTTTTCTCAACTGTTTTTCCTCTAAATAAGATATATGGCTTATTAAATAATCTTTCTAGAATAATTAGTATATAAGAATGATAAGTTACTAAGCAATAGTTTACTTTAGTGAGTGGGAATATTTAAAATTAATATCACTGTTAGTTAATTTAACTTAATTCATAGGACTGTGAAGTTCAAAAGAAGCGCACATTTTTGAAATGGAAAATATAATTTTTTTGAAAATTTTCATTTACTACCTCTCCTCTGAGTTTGCCAACTAGGTATCCATATTTATACTGACTTATTTTTTTTTTTTTTTTTTTTTTTTTTTTTTTTTTTTTTTTTTTTTTTTTTTTTTTTTTTTTTTGAGACAGGGTCTCACTATGCAGTTCAGGCTGGCCTTAAGCTCACTTGGTAGCTCAGGCTGGTCTCGAACTCACAACAATCCTCCTGCCTCAGCCTCCCGAGTGCTGGGATTACAGGCATGCGCCACCATCTACTATATTTCTTTTGTAATTGCCTTCTGTCGCAGGCAAAAATGCTAATAATACCTTTAACATATAAAGCATATAGAAATCAATAATGTAAAGACCAAGGATTTATATAGATGCAAAAGGATGACGCATATAGACAGAAATTCTCTGGCAGGGCTGAAAAGCGTCCATGAAGGAGGAGAAGTCAATAGTATATTAAATTCTGCTGAGAAATCAAGAAGGATGCGAGTCAGCCATCAGAGTTAGAAGCAGAGAGCTTGCTGTGCTCTTGAATGAGAACAGCCTTGGTGGGGCCGTGGGACAGAAGCCAGCCCGCGGCAGACAAGGACCTAGGGGAAACTAAAGAGTTACAAATGGGGCAGATAGATACACAGTGCTTTTGAAAACCCTGTGAAAGCAACAAAGCAGAGAACCACGTACAAAGGAAGACATTGATTCTTGGTAGGGTGCTGGTTGGAGATATACTAGAAACAGAGAGATCTTCAGCAATTCTGAAAGTTTCTAAGAAGTTTGGACAAAATAGAATGAGGAGCAGAGATGGTGTTTCACATTACAGAAGACGGAATCTCCATGTATTAACAGTCTCAGTGCAGAAAGAATGGGTGCTGATACTCTCACATCTGTCTGGTGGTGGGAAGTTGAAGTGCTTTCCAAATGATTTGGTGGGAAAAATATCTAGCTTGGAAACTGTGGAAAAATCAGTAAAGAAGAAATGATTGAAGGTTTTCAAAATATTTGTTTTTAGAAAGCCAGAGAAAAATATTTAAAATTATTTGATATCCTCATGACAAAACATAGAGATTATAAAGCATAAAGTAGTGATTTAAAAACAAGTAAAAAAAAATGTAAAAGAGTTAAAAGCCTTACAAAGACCAAAAACTTAATAGAAAAATTTAATTTTGCTGTGGCTCTAATAAAGTGTAGAATATAGTCAACATTGTAGAAGCTCCATTCAACAGCGAGAGGAAAACTGCCATAAAATCTTAGCAGTTATCTCAAAATGTAGAAGAAAAGTACAAAGAGATGAAGATGACATAGAAGAAAATACTGAATGCAGGAAACAGAAAATGGGGATCCAGTGCTAGGATGTTCCTGAAGAAGAAGAATTATCAGAACAGCAACATAATTGAAGCTATCAATGAAGACTTACTTGTGATAATGCATTTAAGGATATAGTTTACATATTCCTGTAGTAAGTAATTTACATGTCTCAAATAATCATATACATAAATATATTTTTGAGGGTGGGGAGATGGCTCAGTAAAATAAGTGCTTCCCTGGCAAGCTCAAAGGCCTGAGTTCAATCCCTTGTTCCGAAAAAAAAAAAAAAAAAAAATATATATATATATATATACTTTCTTTTGAAAAAATATTTGAACAAGAACAATAAATCAAGGGCTTTAGTGAGATAGCTTTAGTGGACTAAAACTCCTACTTAAGCAAGCACAGGGACTGCAGTTCGATCCCCGCGTACCCACACGCTGCACCAGCTCCTATCCTGGGCACATTGAGAAGGCCTGCCACAGAGTTCAGCGCTGCGGGTATGCCTGTAATGCCAGCACTGGGAAGGCTGATAGCAAGAGGACAGCCATGGGTCTGAGCTGCTTAGTGAGATCCTGCAACAACCAAAAACATTTTAAAAGAGAGACAGAGAGAAAGACAAACTGATGAAAAACAACATTGCAAGGGTACAATTTTGTGCTGAAGTATATGTTTTTTTTAGTTTGGGACTTCTACTCTGAAAAACAAAACCATAGATAGAGTGACAGTGTTGTATCTCTAAATTGTTTTTTTTTTTTTTTTTTTTTTTTTTTTTTTTTTTGAGACAGGGTCTCGCTATGCAGTTCAGGCTGGCTTTAAGCTCACTTTGTAGCTCAGGCTGGTCTCGAACTCACAACAATCCTCCTGCCTCAGCCTCCCGAGTGCTGGGATTACAGGCATGTGCCACCACGCCCGGCAAGACTTTTTTTTTTTTTGGAACTGGGGATTGAATTTAGGCCTTTGCGCTTGCCAGGGAAGCGCTTATTCCACTGAGCTATCTCCCCAGCCCTTGTATCTCTAAATTGTTATGCAGCCTAAATGCTTTGTAATGTTTCATGATAAGTAAAATGCATTCTGAAATATATAAGAGCTACACAAAAGCAGTGTTTGGTAGTTTGAATATATCCCACAAAATTCGTGAGTTGGAAACATAATCCTTAGCAATGCTGGGAGGTAGATGGGAGTTACTCAGTCAGAAGAGTTATGGTCTCTTGGATTAATACTGCTACACAACGGAGTTGTGAACACGCATTCTTTCTCTCTCCTGCTCTTCTGCAATATGAGGATAAAGCATTCTAAGAGAGTGCCTGGGCCAAACGTGCTGGCTCCTTAATCTTGGATTTCTTATCTTCACGCGCTACATGAAAATATTTTTTTGCTCTTAATAAATTACCCAGTCTAGCCTAACATAAAACAGACCAAGAAAGTGCCATTGTACTTTTCCTGAAGAATTAATTATTTGAAGACATACATACCCAACAGAAAGAAAAATGAACCACAAATAAACAATCAAGAATCAGACTCTAGGGTACTGGGGAGATAGCTCAGTGGAATAAGTGCTTCCTTGGCAAGTGCAAGGTCCTGAATTTGATCCTTGGTACCACCAGAATAAATAAATAAATAAATAAATAATAAGATTCTAAAAAGTAAGTGCTGTTCCTGGACAAACTTGCTAGCTAATGTCAAAGAGTATTTAGGAGAGTGTTAAGTATGCTTGCAAAAGAAATTTTATGAAATAACCTGTACTGTATCTCCCAGTTGGTATCACCAAATATTAGAAATTGGGGAAAGCTTAGGTGAACTGACACGTCCTGCTGCTAATCCTTCCTGGACAGAAAGATTAAAAACTGAAACTAGATTTTATTTTAAATTTTGATTTATAGAAAACTGAACTTAAAATGTGTTCATATATCTCTAATCAGAGCAAAAATTATGGCATAAGATGTAGACTTAGCCAATGACAAGAGAAGAAAAATAACTGTAATGAAGCATTATAACATCCAAAGAATTAAAAAAAACATTATGGAGGGACTACATAATTTAGTTTATGAAATATTTGTAAACAGGAAAAATCTCTCTTTATGTGAGACACATCTTCAGATCAGTTCTAAAGAAACAAAACAAAAAAATTCATCTACAAATGAAAAAGTAGTAACGGAAAATTCTGAAGGAAAAGTGTGTAATAATAAACGGAATATTTTGGCTCTGAAGAATGACTCCAGTTTCAGGTGGAAAATATTTACTGAGTGTTGATGAAGGCAAATGATTACCACCTCAAGTAACGCAATATCTAAAATGGTTGTTGCAGAGATAAAGTAATTACTTTATCTCTGCAACAAGGAACAAGAATTAAATATCAGCATTTCCATCAGGTACGCTGCACTGCTGAAGGTAATTTAACTTTCCTACCCAGATGAATATTAATCAAGGATAAGAAAAAGACTCAAAAATTTTGAATCAACACAAGAAAGAAGACTAGAAATGTAAGGAAAAATGCAGCAAAGGAAACCCAGTGGAAAACAAATTCTAATTCAGGAAAACAAGAAATTGAAATGAAAATATGACAACATGAAGGTTAGACTCTAATAGGAAAAGAAAATAATTAAAAGCTAAGCAGAGGAGAATTTCCAAAAATTCAATAAGAGCAACAAAAATGGTTCAGGGAGACCCAACAGATTTTGGAAACATTTCTTGGGTTTTCCTTTTAGGGATTTGACTGTCGTTTTATATGTTGGTGACCTGAGAAAACACATCAGAGGTGGGACACAGACCCAACTACAAATTTAACTTATATCCATATCTACTGGTGTATTTACCAATATTTAAGATTCCTTCTAACATTAAAGAAAAGGTTCACATGGAATTTTCTTATCATTAGGGAAATTTTTTACTCTCTCACTTAATATGACTGATGAAACAGTAGTTGAAACAGTATCTCCACATTCTCAGTCTTCAGAACTTCAATTTTAGATGGCTTGAAGTTATGTCCCTTGAATGTAGCAAAATACTTAGGAAATACACATTCCTAATTTAAAAAAAGAAAACATGTTTGGTTTCAACTTTCTGAGTGGCAATTTTCTACTTAAGTACGCCAATTAGAGGCACAGAAGGTCTGGGGGAGAACCGAAGGACTCATTAAAACTTTGAGTTTAGTAATCTTGCGTCTTTTGATTTGTGGTTGCAATGCCTGCAGCAAACATTTCTGAAAGCAGTGCTTCTGAGTAAGTATCCTCTGATATATATTAGTTGCAAACACATGGAAAACTTCCAGATAAAGGAAGACCTACCTTTAGTATTTGACTTGAGAATGAAAAAACTTAATAATGTAAGTATGTGCTTACATGTTAATGAATGTGGGCCCACGACATACATGCAAAACCAGGGCTGTGTATCATAGCTCATCAGACACTTCCTAACTTAATTATTTTTCATTTCAGCAACAAATGAGTGCCACATTTTTATAATGACTTTTCTTTTTGATTTTTAACATATACATCTTTTCTGAGACAAGTGTAGTTTTTAAACAGTTTTAACTCCACAGTGTAATGATTTTCATTTGAAAATTCTGTATGGCTGCAATGGAAATTATTCCAGTGGGAGGTATGAAGCAGACAAATCATGAAGGTGACAAGGATGATGTTTAATTATCCCCTCCCACTTTAAAACTTTGCTCTATCTTACAGCTCACATAAATTAGTTTATACAAAAGAAACTGATTCTATAGTACTGAGTCTCATATGATGTTGGCTAGGTTCACAGAACAGATCCATCAGTAGTCTTCCTATTTCTGT
>PVKA01039112.1:0-19719 GCA_004027165.1 Ctenomys sociabilis
TTTGAAATGTAATTCAATAGAAAGTTGGTTGAATCCTAGAAAATTGTTTTTCATATTTAATGAGATACTCTCATTTATTGGTTTTTGTTTTTCTACATTAGAATGAGTCAATAATTGTCAGAGTATAAAACTTCCATGAATTTAATAATAGTAATATTGTAGATACTATTTACAGAAGTAAATAGAAGAAATGTTTTTAATCTTTTTTATAGAGACTTAAATATTGCTTAAAATTTTTAAATTGAGTGCCATAAATGTGCATTAATTTATGGTACATTGTGTAAAGGAAGTCTAAGTTAATAATTTCTGAAGAGCTGTGTCTTAGTTATCTTTCTGGCACAAAGATCTCTGAAACTCGTTATATCTCAGAAGTGGAGCTTATTTTGGCTCCTAGTATTAGAAGTTTCAATCCATGTGTGGCAGGTGTAAACACAGAGATGGCCCAGGGGCAAGGCTTGGAAGAGCAGAGCTGTCACGTGTGGTGACCAGACAGGAGACACAGGACAGAAGCAATGGGAAGAGAGACGAGCCCTTCCGAAGAGGCCTCCGGGACTGTCCAGCCTGCCAGGTCCCCCCTCCTACCAGCAAGTCACACGATCAGCCCAGGATGCGCTGCCTGCTATTGGCCTGGCTACAGGTGCACAAAACTTGGAAGACATCATGGCTGCTGACCAGTGTGATCTGGAAAATGTCAATGGAAAATGACAGAGAAAGAAGTAAGAAGAAGAAAAAGGAAGAGAAGGAAGAAGAGGAGGAAAAGAAGTTGGAAGAAAAGGCATGAAAAAAAATGGGAAGGAATCTTTTTTTTTAGTAAAAGTGGAAGCAATTCATGAAAATTAAAAACAAAACTTTTCATTCTGAGTTTACTGCTATGTGCTATAAGTTCACAGTCAATATAGGAATCCAAGAGCCAATTAAAATTTGAAGGCCTTCTATTAGCCGAGCTCAGTGACTGTCAGCATAGATCCTTGTTTCAGAGTCCAGGTGAGCAGCCTCAACCAGAGAACATGAAGAGTGTATAAAGTGAAAAAACGAAGGGAACACACACACACACACACACACACACACAGAAAATATTTAAAAAATTAACACATCGTACTTAACAAACAGTTAGATTTTTTGTCTTGCTATACATCTGGCTACTTTTATTCCTGTTATCGTGTGGGCTTAGCACCTTCTCAGGGTACATTTCCTCTACATGGTTACTTGTTTTGCACATAGGCTTATGTTTACAACTTGGATCAGCTGAAGTCTATTATGGCAATACTTACCCTAAGAATCTGGGTTTAGGATACCACACTGTGTAGCATAACTAGGTCACTTGAGTGTTTACTGTAGAAATGGCTGTGTGAATGCCTAATGGAAAATAAATACAAACGAGAAATTCTGAATTCAATGAAGTATGCAATTAGATAATATTGAGTGTTGACACATACATTTCTAGGCCATTTAAATCTTTTCTGATTTAATTTCATTTAAAAATGTTGTGGTGCTATTTTCTAGTCATCTTTTAAATTTTAAAATCACTTTAGATATTTCTCTTTTTTATGAGCAGAATATATTTATTGTGGGGAAAGAAAACTCCTGTCCAAGACAGGGACGGGGGGGCCTCCAACGTGATGGTCCCCCAATTTTTCTCTTATTGAATAAAAATAGTTTGGATTAGATTTTCCATAGAAGTTCTTTGCTTTATAGTAAGACTTTTATAGAATCTTTTTGAAGGAAATCCTTATCCTGAAACCCTTTCCTTCCTAGTGATAGTTTATGTTTTAAAACAGATTTTAATTTTAATTATTCTTATGTGGTAATTGTTCTATTGATATCTGCATGCTGAAAGATGCTAATTTGGAGTTGGGGATACTGGAAAAGCACAGATATGTATTAAAAAGTATAAATTTTCAGTTGGACAAAAATAAATTCTAGAGATGGATCATGCAACAAAAACTGAAAAAAAATGAAGTATTCTATACTTTAAAATGGTCAAGAAATTAATTTTCAGATGTTATTATAGAAAAATGGTATCTGAGGTGACAAATATATTTACTAACTTGATTTAATCATATCACAAATAAGTACTGGCACAGGGTCCTGAGTTCAATCCCTGGTACCACACACACACAAAATAAATCACATTACAATGTATTTCTACATCAAATCATATTATGCAACATAAACACAAACACTTTTTCTTTAACCAATAAAAAACAAATATCTTTAATCAATAAAAAATAAATGTTGAGCATCATTGGTTTACAGACATTTTAATGTGGTATGTGGACATTATGCTTGAAAGAATTGCCAGCAGCTAATTTTCAGCCTACATAATCATCATGACCTTCCTCCAGGGACTGAAAACCATAGGGTAAGGAGTGTTTTTTTTTTAAAAAAAAAAAAACGGTCATTTTATTAATAAATGTGGCTGTGCAATTGATTACATTCATCAGAAAGGATTGGTACATGTACTTAATACGTTTTAATTCTTTTTACTTCTCTCCCATCCTTCCTCTTTGGTGTGGTTATCAATATAACATCAGACAAATATGAAGCAGCAGAGTATGAGCATATAAGGTGGACCCAAACCAGATCACAGATGATGGTTTTTCTGGAAAAAAAAATCATACCCATCAAGCCTTTTGTCTTTTTTTTTTTTTTTTTTTTTTGGTGTTACCAATGATCGAACTTGAGCGGTTATTCCACTGAGCTGTCTCCCCAGCTTTTAAGTTTTTAATAACTAAAGAAGGCTGCATAGGTATTACATGACAAGGTCAAATGGAAGTACTGAAATGCTTCAAAAATCAGCTATGGAAATATTAGCAGGTTGCTGGCTTCTAAAAAGTGGCTCACCAGCTAGGTGTTCCCAGGTTCAGAATGTTTACCTCTCCTTACTGAGTTGGAGTCCAGGTTCTCATACTGAACTAATTAGTGAATGAAAGGACCAAACCGCACTGGCAAAATGTATTCAAGAAAGCAACAGGGAAGAATTTGAAATAAACTGGCTATGCAGAGCACATTTGGGTCAATTTTTTTTTTTTAAGGATGAGAACAAAGAAAAAAGTACGTGCTGCATCTGGGAAATGGTGTGATTTATTGTGAAAATCTGATAGAAAAGTCTACATGGAGTAGAAGTGTCTTTTCATGCTGTTTAAATCTGAAGAAAACTGGTGAGAACTTGTGCTGCTGGGTCCTGAGGGGCAGTGCTGTGATCCCAGGTCTGGAATTGCAGCAATAAGTCCTTGCCTGGGGCTTTGGAAACCATTTGCAGTTTGTCACTCAAGGTCCTGACCGCTTCCACTGCTAATCCCTGCTCTCCTATCTCAAAAAGAGTTATGGGCGATGTTGTATGTGAGTCACATTGAAGGCTGAATATTCTAGTCTAGTCTAGTCTAGTCTGGTCTAGTCTAGTCTGGTCTAGTCTAGTCTAGTCTAGTCTAGTCTAGTCTAGTCTAGTCTAGTTCACATTAATTTTTACTGGAAATACATAGATGAGAAATAACTCTTGGGTTATTTCTTATGCATGAAAGGGCTCAGGTCTTTCATGCATATGGTCCTTGTGAAAAAAAATCATTCTCATCAAGTATTTATTAACTAAGTGAGGCTACACAGATAAGACATGACAAGGTCAAACGGAAGTATCCAAATGCTTCAAAACTAGAAACACCCGTGTGAAATGTTAGGAGAGGTCAGGAGTGGGTGGCCTCATGGCCCCTCAGCTCAAAGCTCTTATGGTCAGGTAAAGCACAGGAACTGCCGTGCTGCTCAGTGGCCACCTTCGCACATGGACCTATGGATTGGAAATAAATATGTGGAACTGAGAATTTCTTAACCAGTTATTCAGCATGTGATGTTTAAAGGAAAATGGGATTTTTAAGGGAAGAAAGAGGCATTTGGAGTTTTAAGTTCTTTAGTAGGGAAACTTCACTTCTAATTGCTATTTTAATTCTTTTTCATGTGTCTAAGTGTCCACTTCTTCATCAGGCCCATTCCCTAGCTTGCTGCTTCTTCATAAGCCGAGTAACTCAGTTTCCATTTACATTTTTTCCTGTGAAGATATGCCCTAACTGCTACTAGTGTGCAGGGACAAAGACTGAATCTAGACACTTTTGCCCCAAGAGGTCACTAAAAGGGCCAGCTGGGATTTTCCCAGGAGAGCTATTTTAAGAGACTTAAGGCTAAAATTTAGCTGCTAGGCTAAATAGCAGGTGGTGGGTGTTGGGGCAGAACTATCAGGCATATATGTAAGAATATGGTCACAGAAGGCCAGGCAGGCATCGGAAATATCATGACTTGAATTGAAATACCAAGTGGTCATAAATTTGGCAAGCACTATGCAAATAAAATAAAATTTCTCAGTGGAGTCAAACTCTCTTTAATACATGACAAAGTGCTTAATTGGATCCAATTACTCCAATACTCATTTGGAGTCAGATCAGGGTGCATAATTCATAGCCCCCCCACAGGAGATGTAGGGGCTGAAACGGAGGTGTAATTCTGGGACAGAGCATGTGTGTAGCATGTGCAAGGGCTTGGGCTTCTTCTCCAGCACCACGGTATGAATAGGTAAAGAGATGGAGTTGTTGCCCATCAAGAATCATTGATTTAATATCAATGTTCCACAGAATCAATAATTTTCCCCTTCTCATAGAAAAGTATACTCAATCCCAGATGACCCTATCATGGCCAGATAAGTTATACATAAATTTGTCATAACCTATGTAACCATCTCCATTTCGTAACTAGAACAGCTATTTGTGTTATACAACTTTGTGCATTTCTGTTATAACCTGTGATTGACTCCACGCTGTAACCAGAATAGCCATTCTATCATACACCTCTGTACATTTCCACTGTGACCTTGTCGTCCAAAACTGTTTGTTATAAGCTAACAACTTAGGCTTCATTTTGTGACTTGAGCTATCCTTCCGTACTCTGGACACAGCCTGTTAATGTTTAAAACTATTTCTTTGTCCTGTGCACCCGCGCGTTGTGTTCTAACTTGTTCTAATTCAGCACAATATCCTGAAGTTTTAACTGTTTGTTCTAAATTGTAACCGCTTGTTGAAAGAATGTAGCCTCCTGCTCTTAAAATTTTCCTGACTCCCATAAGTGTACCCTGCCCCCCCACTTGCTGAATATCCCTTGTGCTCAAGCCACAAGACCACCCACTTTTGTGGTTTTCAGCTTTAAAAACCTCTGCCTCTGCTTACTTCGCTGTACACCTACTTGGAGACAAGATACATGCCACTGCTGAGCTCAGCTAAATAAAGCGCTTTTAAGTTGAGTCCAGATTTTGATTTTTGTGTTACAACAAAATTAATATGCAGGGAGAGAGGGATCGTGTCCTTAAGGAAGTTAGCA
This sequence comes from Ctenomys sociabilis, assembly GCA_004027165.1. Lineage (NCBI taxonomy): Eukaryota > Metazoa > Chordata > Mammalia > Rodentia > Ctenomyidae > Ctenomys > Ctenomys sociabilis. The sequence goes on from PVKA01039112.1 coordinate 5,356, forward strand.
CTGAAATGAAGCTATTAAATTTGTGGCTGGATGGGCCAGCGAAATAGCTCAGCGGACTAAAGCACCTGCTTATCCAAGCTTAGGCAGGCACAGGGACCACGGTTCAGTCCCCAGCACCACACGCTGCACCAGTCCCACCCCTAGGGCACACTGGGCAGGGCACACAGTGGTGCACACCTGTAATCCCAGTGCTCGGGAGGCTGAAAGCGGGAGGATCACCACAAGTCCAAGCTACATAGTGAGATCCTGCAACAACCAAATACATTAATCATAATAATAATAATAATAATAAAAAAACTGTGGCTGGAAGCAGTATGAAGAGCTATGAAAAAGCACCTGGAGATGATGCTACAGTGACCAGAACATGGGGGCCCATCCCCTTCTAAGAATGTCTTTCTTTATGTGACTCGATTACTCACTAGACCCATAATGACTAAGTGGCTATAATTATAATCCGATAGGGTGATTGTAGTTTGATCCAAGTGATATCCATGTTGTGATTTTGCTACATAAATTAACCCTGACAAAGGGCCTTGGTGGCCACTCACTCAAGACCTCTCCTCAAAATATAGGAGCTATTCTTCTCCTTGTTTCTGATAGAACTCTCCTAACTTCCTCCATTTTTCTCAACTTCATTCATCTGCGGTGTGAGATGATAAACTCAGGAAACCTGGAACGGAACAGTTTGGGAGTTATTTTCCCCGTCACTCCTAGATGGAGTTTAATTTTGGTTTTGATTTGTTTTGGAGAGCTGTCTGAAGCTGCATCTAGTAGGCTCACCTGGGTTAGAGAATGCACGATGGCTGTGCTCCTTTCTCAATGTATTCGTTCAACAACCTCAGGATTTCTATAGCACTAGAGGCAAGGAGTACTCAAAAGGACAATATAAGTAGGCCATTCTCTCATCTTATTACTGTAGATGGTTAAGTTAAATAGAAATGAATAGGCAGTCAGGAGCTGGGAGCTCAAGTGGGTCACAAAATAAAATATGTATCAGATTTACTGCTTGAGAAGGATCTGTCAAAGGCAAGTCCTCAGGATAAAGATGTAATAGCCAGACCCACATGGCTCCCAAGATGTAAACTGTGCCTTGAAAGTGTACTAAATTGGTATCACCTGGTCTCACAACATCCAGATAGGCATCAATCACCCAGATGGGTGTCGGGAGCATCTGGACCCCTTCCTTCCCCAAAATGCATTTGTTCTGCCCAAGTGTCCTTGCTAAACACTTCCTTCTCTTTTGGACCAATATTAGATAAGGAACTGTCCTTTCACTCTTATTGGTTGATTATAGTTTAATCCACCACTAATCCACACTTCCTGATTTTTCACTGTAAAACACTCTTAGAGAAGTAACCTCAGAGGCAATGCACTTCTGGGAATCCTCCTGTCCCAGGAACTATCAGTAAATTTTCCTACTTATAAGCTCCTTGTCCCTTGAAATTCACTTTTAGATTTCAGGGATCTCAGGGTACCTGACCTCTAGCAGTTGAGATATCTTTCCTTATATCATTCTTAGAGAATAACTTTGTACTCCTGTCTGCCAGAGTCTTGTTTCCTCATTTTCTACTTCTTTCTTATATGTAGTTTTACATAAGAGTCTTTCCAATGTCTTAGCCATGTCTGACTCATTAGTTTTATGTGTGATACATGATAATTCACAAAATGTCTCCATTTGCTCCCTTTGTACATACTTCTCCAATTTAAAGAAAACAAACATTGTGAGTTGTCCTGTGGAACACTGGAAAAAAAGAAAGTTTATCAAAATATGAAGCAATGAAAAGATACTTATTTAAAAATAAATTATTATACAAGAAACATTAAAACTTAAATTGTCAACAAAATCATTTAAAACACAGGCCACTAGCATTTTCTACACTTGTCATCTTTACATTATACTACCTGAAAACCTTTTTCATCATTTCGTATAGCACTGTCTTCTGGTCTTTGGTGTAAAGCTTTGGTGCAGCTATAACCTTAGCACCTACTGAAATTCAGGCGCAGATCTATGAAGTTTGAATTCATCCAGTTGTGTCTGGCTTGGGTCTGGCTGCTGTGCTCAGCTTCTTGCTGTTTCAACCCTTGAAGGTGAACCTGTTGTGCCCCTCTAGCCAGATGTTCTGCTCCTGGATTACCTGGGTGGTTCTGGCCCCTAGTCTTTCTGCAGGGACTTCAGCTGCAGAGTTTCACCCAAGGCCTATATTCCAGGCCTGAGCTGGGTCTGGGGGGAGGGTCCAGAGAGCAGGACAGAAGGACTGACTCGTAGGTGGGCCTGAGCTGGGTCCAGAGAGATACAGCACACAATGGGGAGCATAGAAGCTCTTCCACATACTCCCCAACCCTGGGCTTGGGCTGGATCTAGAGGGGTCCTGAGAGCCCAGCAGAAGTTCTCACTCAGACTGGGCTTGGGCTTGGACTGGGTCTCTCAAAATTTTTTAAATCTTATGTATTTATTTATTTATTTGGTACAGGGTCTCACTATGTAACTTGGTCTCCTACTGAAACTCTTGTCTCAGCCTCATCAGTCCTGGGATTGAGGCGTTTGCCATCACATGTGGTTTTGGTGGCTGGCGTGGCAGCACATTGTGGGGTACCCAGCATGAGACCAAGGTCCTTGTCCTTGCCAGGCAGGCACGTAAACCTCTGAGCTCATTCCCCAGCTCTACTGTGCAATTTGTGATTAAAAAAAAAAACCTACTCAGTTTTCTTCTATTTCTCTTCTACATAATCCTTTTCTTTCTTTTTGTGTTACTCTAGCATTGTAAAATGTCTGTAGAGGAAATCAATAATCCCAGAAAGTCCATTTTTTTTAATGGAATAAGTTTTGCAAACTAATCAAGGGAGTAAATCATCAAGAAATAAATATGTAACAACTATTCATCACACAGAGAATTTAAAGTACAACAAATTAGCCTTACAATTTCCATATCACTCTATTGATTGCATAAATGCAATGTCTAGCTAGCTTTAAGGATGCTATAAAGTATTGAAAAAGTCTTACAATATCAATATTCATTATTTTGTATTGATTAGTTGTCACTATTTTAGTGCTGGAACCAAATTACCATATTTGAGACAATACTTTAAATTGAAGATTTAAATTCATTTTGTGACAATGATAAAAATTGCTTTCATAGCCTGAAGGGATAAGCACTTGTCTTTTGTTTCATAATCATAATTAGTGATACCATATGATTTTCATATCCCAATAAATGTTTAAAATATCACATATACTCTAGTGATTCTATTTCATTTCATTCTATTCTTTTATATTTTTAAAGAGAATTAAAATAAAATTTTATTCTATTCTATTTTAATCCACCATACCAAAATGCTTGGTGAACTGAAACACTACAACCTCCTAATAAATCACCACCCTTAATCCAAGACTTCAGGCAGCACAGCTGGGATCATGTTGACTGCCTTGCTTTGTATTGAAGAGAGCCCATCTAATATGTGTTATACCTAACCTGCCTCTCTGCACTGATGTAATCTCCTCTGTTACTGTTGCAGAGGAGGAAGCTGTGCCCTCTGACTGAAGAGCTCTTTTTGCCAAGCATGTGTTTTTTTTTTTTTTTTTTTTAACATCCTCAAGCCATTATTTAGCATCAGATAGATTATTCCATCATAGCACTAACATCAAGACAGCAGTTAAGGTAATTTACTGGCAGTGACCTAAGGCCCCTTGTAGCAGTGTCTTAGTCTGGGGTGTGAGGGAACAAATACTGTAAGATTAATATGCCCCAGTTCAGGGGACAAAGCTGCTGTACAGCAGGTCTCCAGACACACTTTAAGGACATAGGTGCCTTAGAACTGGAAAGGAACACGACCTCCCTTTACATAGTTTGACACTCACAATACATGCATGAATGCAGCTTAAACTTGCGGGTGGCAGCTGCCACTGGAAGTTGAAGTATTTCAAAATGTTCTGCATTATGCATGATGGTAATTAAAATTTTTTCTAGGGCATTGGTGAATTGCTAGATTTTATACATATTTTCAGTTCAAATGTACAGTTGAAACATTTAATAATAATGATTACTGAAAACTGTAAAAATAAGTAACACTGACATAAGTAAATGAAATACCTTTTCCAGTTTAATTCTTTAGAACTTTCAAATTGGGAAGCCCTATTCAGAATATTCAGGCATTTTTTTTTCTTTGGGGAGCAGGCATGGGATTAAATTGAGATGATTAATATAATTAAAGCCATGTTATCAATATAGTTATTTACAAAATTACAGCCTCTACATTTGAGCACATAAACATTGTATAGAGTTCTAAACATATCACAGTTACATCTAAAGCATTCAAGTTTGACAGCATAAAAACTAGCCAAAATAAGTTGATCTGAGATTACTATACAATTCCAGAAAGTTAAACATCTATTTCTTCCCTCTCTATAAAATAATATTCCAAATAAGTATGTCTGGATAGGAAAATTATTAGAACATTTTTCCTAAGACTTCCACCATCTGTATCACTATGGCCGTCCCTTGTTGGGTGAAATGCAGGTTATGTGGAACAGAATCTTTCCTTTTAAAAGATGGGTAAAAATGAAGAAAAAAAAGTTTTAAACATAGGTTTAAGACTTATTTGTATGTTAGCCAAACACCCTGACCTGTCTGCATTTTAATAAATGTCAAGCCAAATAAGTACTGTCTTTCCCAGTACTTTCCAGAGTAGATCTCATCTTGTGCTCCACTGTAGGGACTGGGGCCTTGATGGGACCACCTCGTCTTCCACGCCTCTTCTGACTCAGATCTGTTCTTGCGGGCTGCTTATTGTTTTTCCTCAAGCTGCTTTTTCTCTTCACTAACTTGATCTATAATCTCCATTCTCCATGGCCCAGGTGTCAGGTCACAGCCTTCAGTCAGTCTTGGGGATCGCACTCTCCATTTCCTTGTCCACTTCATTCAGAACCATTGCAAATCTAGTGAAATTACCCATGTGGGTAGAATTTGGAGGCCAAGGGGCTTTCTGCCACAGGAGGATGCTGCCACGGATGACAAACACACTCTCCAAGCCTGGCATGGGCATTTCATCAGACTCCTCCAAAGTGCTGGTCTGTTTGCTGTTCTTCTCTTTATTGTTTTGCATGTTGTTTTTGTAAGCCTCAAAGGTGGCTGGGTCTACATCTGTCTGGTCCACCCCCCGCACAGCCCACACAGCTTCCTTTTGCTTTTATCTTGAATGTAGCCTTCAACTCTGTGTAACTCTTTACCATAAAGGCCATATGACTTAAAATTCAACACACATTTATTACCAGTGTTGTGGTGATAAATTCCATATTGACATGCTGCTCGATCCTTAATTTGCCCACAATAATATTGTGCACAGAGCAGGTAAGGTTTGCCCATGTATATGCTTCAGTGTGTTCAAGGAACTCTGAGGGGATGGTTCCTTTTTATTCTGTTTCTACACTCTTCTCTGAGAACTTCAGTTTGGGATAGAATGAGCCATGAAAGATGAAATCATTGTTCAACCCTTCAATGTGAAATGCACTGGGTGAGTGGTGATGGCTGACCTGCTTAGAGGTAAGTCTGAATCAAAGGTCATCTTGAACTAATTTGTAGGGTTCCTCCAGAAGTGAGTTGAAGGGCTTCCTGGTCCGTTACCACTGAGAAGTGACAGCAGACACTGCAAATGTAACTATATACTGAATCTTTTCCATGTGATCAGAAAATGAGCTGGCTTTGTCGATGAGGTAAGTGTGCTCCATATATTCAGTTAGTCATTGTAGGAAGCTCAAAGGCTCATTAAATACCATTGGCATGGTGATCTTGGAAAGTTCCATTCCAATACATTTTTCTGAGGATGCTCCAGATACTGAAGTGATTTCTGGAAAACAAGGAGAGGGCAAGCTTGTTCAGGGCTTTTTGATGCCATTGGAGAGTGTATCTCCCCCACTACAATCTTTCCCTTTGCATATTCTGTGTTTTCTATTGCTCCTGTGTGTTTCTCTTTTCTCAAAGGACTGTGTTGTCACTGTTTCCAGTGACTTCTGGAATCTGACAGCGCATCATAGAATTCATTCTTACTGAGGATGCTGGGAGGTGGGGACCTGTCCACTAGGGATGCTCCAACTCAAGATGCTCAGTAGCAAGAGCCTCCAGTGCTTCTCCCAAGATTTTGTTTTACTTTTGTTCCTGTACCAATTTTAAATTCTTCACCTCTTCTTGTTTGGTGAAGAGATTAAGGCAATCACTCAAAGCTACACAAGTTTCTTTAGAAGCTTCAGAGACAGATTCAATCTTCTGAAGAAATGATGAAAACGTGTCTTTACCTATGTCATATTCTTTCATCATTTTGAGAAAGTTGGAAATTTCCATATGGAGTCTCTGTTGACATGCTCGTGCTTTGTGCCAGGATTCCTTCAGTTCTACAGCACAAAGCCCATCTTCCTCTTCCTCTTCAGTCACCTGCTCCTGAGAAAAGTAGTGGGCACTGTATGCAGAATGCTCTTTGATTCTTTCCAGCCAATTCTCCCATGACTGTTGAAAGCTATCTTAGGAGCCCTGATGGATGGGATGGAGAATTCTGATCTGACAGAGAGAGAGGAGGCTGGGTAGGTTGTGGGAACAGGGGAGGGGGGCATGTCATTAGAGCAAATAAAGGCTTTTAAGGGATTGTTGTCCATTTGCTACTGTGATAGCAGGAATTTTAAGGGGTTAAATAGTTTTTCCTCGGGGGCTTGGCTTTGATTTTAAATTCTGGCCTAGCCAACTGTTAGTAAAAGGTTAATTTTGTTTTTCTCTTTTGTTTTGTTTCATGACCTCCTGGAGGCTAGGAGAACCAAGATTATGGATGAGGCATCCCAGTAGAGTGCCTTGGAGTTGGGAATGAAGATTTCCCAGGGTAACAAAATTTGAGCTAAGTCAGGCTTCAAAATTCAAGGGGATAGTTGCCACCCCTCCCAAATAATAAAGAACACTGTGGAGTTCCCAGACCTGATCTGCCCTGTTGTCACTGAGAGTCAGGAGGGAGTCCTCATGGATCAGAGGTGCCTGTGTTTACACCTCAGAGTACAGATCTGAGACAGGAAAAAATGAAAGTGAGTGGAGGAGGTAGATGAAATGTTGCCCATGGTGGTAACCATATAGAGGAAACTAAGAGAAATGGAGACAAATGAGAAGACAGATATTATCTGAGTAAAATCCCAAAAGGGATAAGGGACCAAAGCCCCCTGAGCAAACATTACCTATCAGAGATGAAGTCCAATCAAGGAGAGGAGTGACTGGGTGTGTCCACATGACTTGAGACAGGAGAGAGGTGAAGATTGAGATGTGTTAAGCCAGGAGCAAGCTTTCTGAGGAGAGATATTTGTCTTCAGAGGAAAGAGACAATGAAAGTGCCAAGGTGATCTCTTCTGGATTATATTACAAGAAGGACCCTGAAAGTATTCTTCATTCACCCAGACAAGAAAAAAATCAAGGGTCATAAAGGGTTCAGGAATACTGTGTGAGAGTGGAGAAGAGTGAGATTTCATGACAGAGCAAGATTGAAGTAAGAGCCAGTGCAAGACATGGAGGGAAGCGAAAGCTTTAGTTACTAACAATCAGAAGGTGTAGGTGGGTGGCAGCAATGGGATCAGTCTGAGGTTTGTGGTCTGCTTCAGAGTAGGCTGTGAGCAGACTTGAAGTGAGGCCCCTCATTAGAAGGGACTGATGAATGCCTCAATGTCCCTCAAGGGTTTTTGACACCAAATATCGCAGCCTAGACCCACACAGAATCAGCAATCTAGGCACTCTGACATAAGGAAAAGATTTACTGGGCATAGAAGCAAGTGGGCAGGCTGCCTAGCTGACCAAGACAGTCCCTGAAAAAGGGGACAGCATATTTTACAGGGTTTTAAGGGGAAGGTGTCTGTAGGCTAGAACAGCCAAGGGAGAGCCAGTCTACGTACGACCACCTGGTCCCGGGGGACATTCAGTGTTCCAAGAAGGAGAGTTTCTGTGTTTTGTCCCACCTTGGGTCCAAGATACAAAGTTGCTTGGAGTTTTTTGCACTTTGGTCCCAGCTTGGGACCAAAAGGAAGTGAGCCATGGAGTGAAGGTGAGGGTCCCATCTTATCTACTTGAATTCTCAGTTTCTTTAAGAAATACTTATATGGACAAACTGCTGTATACCTACTACAGAATTCTAGTATATGTCTGAAAAGTAGGCCATTTATTAAAATGAAGGCTCTGTTTTATGACCCTAATACTCTAAAATCACTTTTGAGATATTCTAGTGCAGATCATTCTTGTGATTTTTGTTGTGACCATTGGGATTTTCCATACCTCCTCCATGTCTCTATCTCCTGCTCCCCTTAAGGAAGTAAATCACACAAAATTAAATATCACAGCATGTCTCTTATTTTGGAAACAAAAAATATAAATAATATATAAAACAAAATAAAAGATCTCAGGAAGTACAGTGATTATCTTTAACGTGATTAGCTGGAAACATTTGTACATAAAAATGTTGTCTCTGCATTTAAACTAGGTTGCTTAACTCCCCTTCTTCAGTAGATTAGAATGATGTCTTCAAGGCCCCATTTGACCATGCTATTCTCCTTCTGAGTGTTTTTTTTTCTGAAAAATTCAAAATATACTAAAATGATACATGTGTAACCATGTTTATAGCAGCACATAATAGCTAAATGTTGGGAAAAAAACCTAAATGCCTGTCAATGAAAGACTATTTAAAAGAAAGTCAGATAATGGGGTATTATAAAAATTTCCTCAGCCATAAAGAAGGACAAATTTGAAACTTTTATAGATAAATGGATGCAACTTGAGACCATAATCATAAGTGAAATAAATCAAACCAAATGTAAAAACATCACTAATATGAGAAACTGAATAAGTAAATAAGATTGAAAATGTATAATAGGTATTGTGAAGTGGGGAGTAATTCTTTTTTTTTCTTTGTTAAAGAAAAAGAAACTGATTAGGGAAGGGAAAAGGTTGGAAGGGAAAAGAAAAAGACAAAAAATGCCAGATAACGGAGTACTATAAAAATTTTCCTCAGCCATAAAGAAGAATAAATTTGATGCAATTTGAGACCTTACTCGTAAGTGAAATGAATCAGACCAAGTGTGTAAACATCATATCGCCTCAGTAGTATGAGAAACTTGAATTACTTCCCTACTCACAATACCTATTATACATTTTCAATCGTATTTACTTATTCAATTCAATTATTTACTTATACAAATCAAGGGAAGTAATTACTTCCCTACCCTAAATGAATCAGATCAAGACTTAACTAGTCTATATAGATAGGCTAGTTAAGATAGATATACAGCTAGTTTCTAAGTTTGTGCTCATATTGCTTGGACAAGGCATCATGCCTATATCTTGTAATCTTAGTAACTTACTATAAAGATATTAACACACAACGTCTTAGTTATTGTTAATCTCCTCGTAACCCATTTTATTTTCATTGGTCTTTATTCATTTTTAAAGGAAATAATAATGTAGCTGATGATAACATCTTTGCTTCAGGATTTTTGTGTATAAAACTTAGAATTTTTTTTCTCATTATTCCTGTTCTCCATCTCTCCAGTCGCACCATACTCATTTAGCCTTTGTTTGGGTTTTGTGTATTTGTTCTGATCCTGACAAAGATGGTCTTCACATTCCTGTTTTTACACGCTCAGTATTTTTCTGATGTGTAAATATAAATACATTCTATCGAGAAGCCTTGATGCTCTTGTACATGGAAAGATACTAATCCGGTCACATTTCAGTTATGGTGAGATTTACAAACCACTCCTTCATTCATGCAATATACAGTGCTCATTATTATACTGAAAATACAATTTCTCTCAGAAGACTCAGGAGAATTTGCCTGATTCATTCTTTTTTTAAGATACCTAGGATATGAAGAAGATAATTTTCTCCTCTAGACACATTAGGAATGCATGAAAGTTAGCCTACAACATTATAATATGTATATCTTGTAATGTGGGCTATAAATCCTTCTCTCTCATCACTTTAAATTTTGTTTTCATTTTACTTGCTCTGCAAATTAGCTGATGTGTTCTTCCAGAAAATTCCCTAGGTCTGAAACAGTAATTTCAAATATATAGACAAAATGTTAAAGCAATGATGGGAATCAATGTTGACACAGTAGAAATTAAGTGATGTTTTAAGCTGTCAAGCTGAAAGATGAGTGTTTGTAAAAACCCAGTTCAAAAGTAGAAAACTTGGTTATAACTATTCAACAGAATTTATGATTTATAGTCATGCAAACCATTCTTACTATCACATCAGTAGTTTCATTAATTAATCTCATTTTTAGCAAATTACCATAATAATCTACTGTTTATTATTGTTGTGACTTCCACAAGCCCAATGCATTGTCGCTAAGTCAGGCACTTCTTAACAAACAGTCTTGACTATGAATCAATACTAAATACTCGTGACTCCTGTATAGAATTTATCATTTCTACTTTCATAATCCATATTCTACCACCATCTGGAGAAAGCAGTTTCTCTGTCATGGATGTAAGTAGCATCATTTACTGATGTACAGTTACTGACATGATAGTAATACATATATCTGCCTGCTCTTTGCTGAGGCGTTCAGCAAAGGTTGTGGAGCTTGAGGGAGTCCTTCCCATGATGTGTAAATTCTGATCCCAAATATAACCCTTGTTGAATGTTGGTCCTTGTAAAATGTCACTTAGATAGGGCCACATGCAGTCTCTGAGGATTTCTGTCTATGGCATGTGAACATTATGATGTGACCGATATTAAATTAATGTCCTCAGGCCCTTAGCATAATAGCTAATAAAAAATTTATTTAGCTTCTGGTAGAAAGTTGTTCTCAAAATTACCTTACTTAAAATCCCACAGAAACATTTGTTCCTGCCTTAGCAAATTAAGTAAAGCAGTATACCTTTCCTAATCTATGTAAATTTGGTATAAAATATAGTAATCAGAAGAATACATAATTAAATTGCTGCTTATTGCTATGCATTTGAATGTATTGTTGAAACAATTTTAATATGAATCACAAATTAGACAATGAGTACTACAAGCAAGGAAAAAAAAAGATGGTTAATAGAGCAGTATTTTGAATATTTTTATCCTATACATGAGGCTACTTAAATGAGTAGCCAAAGATACATTAATGAAAAGTATTATACTGTGTTCTGAGAAAAGTTAAATTTCTCCCATCCTTGAAAATTTCTAATATCATGTTAACGTGACACTGATCTGAAAATGGGGTCAATTCCACTCAATGTAATTCTACAAAAAGTCAGAGTTGGCATGTAGCTATAATCTTAGCACTTAAGAATTTTGGTGGCCAGAGCATATGGATTCTGAATTCAAGACCATACAAGAGAACATATTGATATCCTACCTCAAAAGAAAGGTCAAGTACTTAGAATTTCTTAGAGTTAACAGCACGTTGGTTACAAAGCAAAGCCTGTCATCTAAGGCCTGAAGCCTTGGCAGTGTTGCTTTTGGGGCACGGAAAAGCTCAGCATGCCTGAGTGGTAGACACCAGATCTACCTGACCACATGGTGGAAAACAGGAAGAATGAAGATGCCAGAGTACAAGATTTAGGTGGCGCATGCCTGTAATCCCAGCACTCGGGAGGCTGAGGCAGGAGGATTGTTGTGAGTTCGAGACCAGCCTAAGCTACAAAGTGAGCTTAAGGCCAGCCTGAACTGCATAGTGAGACCCTGTCTCAAAAAGACAAAAAAAAAAAAAAAAAAGCAAAGCTTGATTATAATATTGAGGTTCAGAAAATGAGTAATTTCTCAATACTTTCCTTTTCTTCTAAATAAACAAATACAAATAAAAAAGAAATAGAAAATTTAAAATTAGCACTGTCTTTTAAAAATATATTTATATATTAATATTATATGAAGATAATATTAGAAGATGGGAAATTAAGCTCAGCGTGTCTGACACATGTGGCATGGAGTGACACATTAGTGTCTGTTTCCTTTCCTTCAAGGCCATAGTGCTCTGTGACCTGCGGTCTTTAGTGTGAATAGCTCTGACCAATGCTAGAAGCATGTGAAGGGAGAGCCACGGGCCACTGGAAGCACAGAGGTGTCAGAAGTTTGTGTTCTTGAAAGACTGGAGATCACTCAATGTGTTTTAAAATTGGACATTCAAATGTGGCATGCCCAATTGGTAAAAGCAGAAGTAGGACACTAGTATCATGAGTTGAAAGATGGATGGTGTCCAACTTTATCATTGGTGTATAGTTGGGTATTTAGCTCTCCTTTAGCTACATAGCATTGCAGAGGTGATGGAGAAAAGTGGGGTAATGAGCAGGTGTCATTTCTTTCCTCCACTTACAAAGCAATAGCAAAGATTTTGCAGTACAAACAGTTCAGCTCCTTTAGGAAGAAGTGTCATTTCATACCATGGTCAAGACAAATCGCAGCTGATGAGGGCCAACTTACCAAGAGCTACATGAATGCATAGGAGACAAAGGGCATGAGGGTGCAAAATAAAATGCCTATAACAATCAGATAATTCCAGTCTACAAATAGATAAAAAATAACAAATTTCCACATCTCGTAATAGTCACATTTGGTGGCAAAATTATTATTTTGTTAGTATAATAGTAAATAATAAATTACTTTTATTATAGAATTTCAAAGAAGAATTCTTAATGCATTTCATCTGGTTTTAGCTGTTTCTATACACAACGTCAACATCCATTACCTCCATAAAACAAAGCAGCAGATTATTATGAATAAAAAAATTGAAACTTTCTTCCCTGTTAAAAAAAATATCATAAGGATTTCTGTGAAAGAAAACATTTCTTATAAAATCAAAGCAAAACAATATTTTGTGTGTTTATAAGATGTCATTATTTGGAGCTTTTTTAAGAACAGTACAAAACAAGGCACATTTTATAAAATTATTTATAATCATCCAAAGAGTGCAGGAAATCTGTCCACATACTGAAGACCAAAGAGTCAAACTGAGGGCCTGAACCCTAATGTCCTGCATGAGTCCAGCTGAAAACCTAGAGCCAATAACAATGGCTCTCCAAGTCCACTAGGGGGCCAAGACAGCATCTTACACAATCCTGCTTTATGATAATATCTGAGGCAGGCCTGCTTCGTGGATCTACACCAGAAAGGTGCAAAGGTCAGTGGTGGGAGCTAGAAAGTCTATGCTGGCAGAATGAAGGATCTGTACTAGCAGACTGAGGAATCTGAACTGGAGCCAGAACACTGTTCAAAGTATGAATCAGAGCTCCCCAGAAATGTACCACAGCCATCCTCAGCAGCAGTGAGGTCCTACACACCTCCATTGATGAGGAAGTCTGAGTTTCCACCAGGAAAGCCAACATGGCAAGCTGCTCAGTGAGGCTGAACAATGCACCATCTCCCCCTCTGGAGCCAGGAAGCAAGGCTCAAGATGAAGACTAGAGCTCCCCTGAAATAAGCCATAGCCATCCTGAGGCACAGTGAGGATCTGAGCTACTTCTCTAACAAGAGCAGCCAAGTTCGCCAGGAAAGTCTGCATGACAAGACCTCCAGCAGAGTAGCCCAAGAGAACGAGCAGCTTCCAACAGCTCCAACAGTTTCTCCAAACAGCATGAGCCTTTCAACAGCTTCTCCAAATTCTGCCTCTTATGCTGCTGGCCACAATCCTCAGGGGGCTGCCCACACCCAGAACCATGCTAGTTCAACTCAGCTGGGAGAAAGAAGTTCACCACCAGTTAGCAATCCACTACACAAGAGTATCATGCTCTTTTAATGTGTTGACATGATACTTATATTTTAAATAGAACCATGTAAAATTTTAAAACATATTATGTGAATGTTTATTTCCCTTGTGATCTTGTGGACAGAGATTGAATTTAGCTCTGTTTTGTAAAAGCAGAGCAAGACAAAGCAATGTCTTTCATGTCATTTTGTAGCATAGGCTGGGTGTGATTGGCTTCTGCCACAGGCTTTGTATGTCTGTGCCCCTATAAGCAAGGCGGATTTAGCTCCACACAAGTTGTAAGGGCAAAGAGGTGAATTTTGTTGATTTGGATTCTGTTGGCACTTGTGAGTACTAGAAGGGTGTATGAAGCAGAGCCTGCCAGTATGTTCCTGACAAGACGTCTTCTGTGACATTTAAAACCAATTAATGCAGCTTCTTCATTGAAGGGAGAGCATGGGCTGAAGTATGTCAAGTATTGTCACACACTTTAAGTTGTAGTTAAATTTTTTTTTTGCTTTCCTGAACTGTGTTTGCAAAAGAGAGTATAATGAAGATAACATAAATAACAAAATGCCTACTGAATTTGAAACATCCCCTTCCATAGTCACTTTTCCACTCAAGAGGGTGATACAGGATTTGGTGTGTGTGTTTAAAATTTAAATAACAGGGCTCAGGGAGATA